>JAODAL010005435.1:0-143649 GCA_025379985.1 Phyllomedusa bahiana | reverse complement strand
AAGCTCTGACGTGCTTTTGATTGGCCTGTTTTTTAGATACCCTAAATTACCCCAGCTCAAAAACGACCCCCCTTAAAGTATTCAAAACAGAAATTTGGAAGTTTACTAAACCCATTAGGGTTTCACGGGAAATTTAAAGAAAGCGGAGGTGAAATTTCAAGATTTCACTTTTTTTTTTGCAGATTCTCAATTTTTATACAGTATTCACAAGAACACAGTAGATGTGACCTGGGAAACGCAACTTAATATTGATTCCCCAGATTCTGCCATCTTCAGAGATATCCAAAAAATGGTCCCCTAGTGTGCTTTTTTGGTTCAACCACAAGCCTCAGAGTGGGAGGAGACCTACCGACTTTGGGCCTCATTTTTATTTAGGGCCGATTTGGGTTTTTAGGACCCCCAAATGCAAAATTTAAAAAACACCCAAAAAAGCCCCCATATTGGGGAAACTACCCCCTTAAAAATATACCAGTACAATGAGCAATAAAACCCCACAGGTGTTTTTACAAATTTTTTAGCATTAGCTGTGAAAATGAAGACTTTTTTTTTCCAAAATCCTAAATTTTTAGCGAAAATGTTAATTTTTTTTACAAAAAATCCTGGAAAAAACCCCCCAAATTTTGTTACGAAATTTCTTCCAAGCCCGGGAAAACCCCCACAGGGGGGGTATAAATTCTGTTGGGGCACAGACAGGGTGTACAAGGGGGGGAGCGCATTTGGCTTTTGGAACGCAGTTTTTTGGTGGGTGCCATGTTGCATTTGCAAAGCCCCCCAAAGTACCAAAAAAAAAACACAACAACTTAACCCCATATTTATAAAAATAATATAACTTTTTTCATAAAAAAATATAAAAAATATATAAAAAAATTTAATTATAAATATATTTAATATAAAAATTTACAAATTAATCAACATGAAAAGGACAACAACTAACAAATAGCCAATAGCAGGGATACAAGCACATGGTATAAACCTGTGCGGTAAAGTTAATATCAATAGTACATGATCATAAGAAAGTTAATTACCCATTATAGAGTCTTTCATAACAGCTTGTCCCTGTAGCCCAGGGACAGGTTTATTAGATTCATCTATTTATTGATGAAATATTTTTCCCTTTTATTTATATATGATTTTGCAATAACTTTTTTGTTCTTGTTTGTCCATGTGCTTTATCCCTGCTATTGCATTTTTTATTTTTGTCCTTTTCATGTTGATCTAAATTAATTTTTTTTTTATTTTTTTTTACATATTTTTAATTTTTATGACTAAAGTTATATTTTTTTTTATAAAAAATGGGTTTTAAAAACCCCCTCGTTGTTTTTTTTTTTTGGTGTTTTTATTTTGATTATTTACCCTTTATTTTGGGAGGTTTTGGGATTTTTTTTGGAAAACCTAGCCCAATGTATTCCTGGGATTTTTTTTTTGGTGTTAAAGCCCCCAAAGTAGCAAACAGGTAACCCTTCCAAAAGTCCCCCCCCATTTTGGATTCAATACCCCTCATGGATTTTTCTCTGGGGGTATTGTGCATTTTGGGCACACAGGTGTTCCATGGTTTTTTGTTAGGTTGGGCATAAAAATGGGGAAAAAACACAGTTCCGTAATTTTTTTGTTTTCAATTTTACAGCGTTCGCCGTGCATTGAGTGGATAATTTTATTTGGGGGTGGGGTAAAATTTTGCAATATAAAAATTTTTATAATTTTTTTTATGTTTTATTTTTTTTACAAAATAAAATATGTTTTAAAAAAAAATTGTGTTTTCATGTTGTCCTTTTATAAGCCATAATTTTTTATTTTGCTGTATGCTAGCTTGTAGGGTTTTTGTTTTTGTGGATAAATTTTTTTTTTGCTACCATTATGGGTGCAAAAAAACCTTTGATAACTTTTATTAAGGTTTTTTGTGAGGAGTTTTTTGAACAAAATACAGAAACCTGGAGTTTTTTTTTTTCAGGGGTACCGGGGCGTATAAATTACATGCTACTTTATTTATATTTTAAACGATTACAGGATACTCCCCAAATTTATTTTTTATGTTTTACTGCTTACACAATAAAACTTTTATTCAAAAAGGAAAACATGTTTTTACATCGCCATAGTTTGAGAGCCATAACTTTTTTATTTTTCTGTGTACAGTGCTGTGTAGGGGCTCATTTTTTGTGGGGTGAGTTGATGTTTTTACTGATATAATTTTGGGGGAACAAGGCTTTTTAATCGCTTTTAAATCCGTTTTTTTTGGAAGGCAGGGGGAAGATAATACTGCAATCCTAGTAGTGTTTTTTATTTTTATTATTAACAGCGCTCACCGTGCAGTATCCATGACAAGTTAGCTTTACCCTGTGGGCCGATACGATTACTGTGATACTCAATTTATATAGTTTTTTTTTATGTTGAAGCGCTTTAAAAAAAAAGTGTTTTTATTGTGTAAAACAATATTTCTGCATCGCTATCTTCTGATAGCCATAACTTTTTTATTTCTCCATATACAGAGCTGCATAAGGACTTTTTTTCGTGGGATGACCCAATGTTTTAATTGGCACCACTTCTGTGTTTACAGAAGTGTTTGATTGCTGTTTATTCCATTTTACGTGCTACGGGATGAACAAAAATCGCAATTCTTTGATTTTTTTTTTTTTTAACGCCGTATACCATGCGGGTAAATTAATGTGACATGTTTATAAGGTGGGTTGTTACACACTCGGCAATACCAAATATGTGTACTTTATTTTTTATCTTTTTTGGGGCGATTGCCGTTTGTAAAGGGGAAAAGCACGGTGTATGTGTTTTTATTTTATTTTTCATGTTTGTGTTTCACTTTTTTTTTACACTTTTTCCACTTCTTATGAGATCTTCAAATCTCTCATACAATAGGAGATAATCACACAGCTTATTGCTGTGTACTGGTCTCCATGGTGACTGTCAATCACCATGCCCGGCAATGCCCACAATGCATTCCCGGCATGGTGACATCACAGATGGCCCAGGAAGTGACTTTCACTTCCTGGGCTGCCTTGAAGTAGACATTTGCCGCAACTGCTATGGGAGCAGGTAGCAGGAGCTCACTCCTCCTGCCTACAACTAGGGTGAAACACCCGCGGGCGGTGCTCACTCCGGCCATGGGTAATGTGGCATGAGGCCAGCGGTAATTTACTGCTGGTTCCATGTCGCGATCGTGCAGGGCTCACTTGTAAGCCCGCATGATCGCCGGGACGTACCCATACGTCCATTTGCAGGAACGCACTTCCCGCTAGGGCTTATGGATACGTCCAATGTCGGGAAGGGGTTAAACAATTTTGGACAGCCCATATGATGATGTACTGTCTTTGGAAGCTTCTGACTGGTTTATTGACAAAATCTGAGTTAATTAGAGACACACCTGTGGATGTGTGGATGTTTTTAACACACCACCAGAAACACACTGCTTCTGTGTGTAACACCATGGGAAAGTGTAAAGAAATCAGCCAAGATATCAGGAAGAAAATTGTGGACTTGCACAAGTCTGGATCATCCTTGAGTGCAATTTCTAGATACTTGAAGGTGCCTCGTTTATCCGTACAAACAATTATATGCAAGTACAAACAAGATGGGAATGTCCAGCCATACCGCTCAGGAAGGAGACGGGTTCTGCGTCTCAGAGATGAAAGTGCCTTGGTCTGACATGTTCATATCAACCCAAGAACAAAAGCAAAAGACCTTGTGAAGATGCTGGTGGAAGCTGGTACGATTGTGTCATTATCCACAGTAAAACGAGTACTGTATCAACATGGGCTGAAAGGCCAGTCTGCCAGGAAGAAGCCAGTATTCCAAAATAAACATATAAAAGCCAGATTATTGTTTGCAAATGCACACAGGAACAAAGACCTAGATTTCTGGAGACTTGTCCTGTGGTCTAGTGAAACTGTTTGGCCATAATGACCATTGTTACGTTTGGAGGAGAAAGGGAGAAGCTTGGAAGTCTAAGAACACCATTCCAACTGTGAAATACAGGGTGGAAGCATCATGTTGTGGAGTTGTTTTGCTGCAGAAGGGACTGCAAAATAGATGGCACAAAATAGATGGCATCATGAGGAAAGAAGATTATGTGGCAATACTGAAGCAACATCTCAAGACATCAGTCAGAAAGTTAAAGCTTGGGCAGAAATGGGTCTTTCAGATGGAAACAGACCCGAAGCATACTGCCAAACTGGTTACAAAGTGGCTTAAGGATAACAAATCAATGTTTTGGAGTGACCATCACAAAGCCCTGTTCTCAATCCTATTGAAAATTTATGGGCAAAGTTGAAAAAGCAGGTGTGAGCAAGGCGAACTACAAACATGGCTCAGTTACACCAGTTCTGTCAGGAGCAATGGGCCAAAATTCCTACCAACTATTGTGAGAAGCTTGTGGAAGGATATCAAAGACATTTGACCCAAGTCATACAGTTGAAGGGCAATGCTACCAAATACTAATGAAATGTATGTTAACTTTTGACTGTGCAGAAAGTAATAAAAATGCCTTAAAAATTCTCTCATTATTTTAGCATTTGGTAAATATAAATCATTTTGGTAATCCTAATTGACCTAAACGAGTAAGGTTTATTCTGGTTTCATGTCAGATAGTGAGAAAACACCCCCCCTCCCCCTGCCGTAGGCAGAAAGGTAGATATACAGCCCCTGTAGGTAGTTCAATAGTTATAAATGCATCCTGTAGATAGATAACTAAGTATACAGCCCCCTGTAGATGGCAGGTATATAGGCCCTTTTATTGATTAAAAAAAAAAAATTACACTTACCTCTCCCCGTTCCCCGTTGAGCAGCTTGCTTTTGGGATGAGTGGCATTATATAGTCACACAGCCTGTGCCTGAATTTTGTAGGCCAGAAGCCTGGGGTCTAATGCACAGGAGGCTTAATAACAATGCTAATGCAAGAGTCGTGCGCCACTTACTCATGTAAACCAAAGATGCAGCGGGTTCGGGCCTGCACACAGATGTGACACCTGGACCTGCCGCAGGGGACGAATGCCATGTGGGGTGAGCCACTCCAATCCCTTCTCCCTCCCCCCACTTGCTATGCCTCCTGCTTTCAACAAAAATTTCTGGATAAGCTATCATGTGTATATACATGAGAAATAAAACTAGGATTTGTCTATGGCAGTGTCTATGCTGTTGGAAACCACGTCAGACAATGTGGTTTTCAAAGAGTATTTATATGGTATTGCATGTGGATTTAGGGTTGTTTTATTATCTCGTGATTTACAGTCAGAAATGAGTCCCATTCATTTCTGTGTAGTTTTGGATACTTTAAAAACCACATACAAATGTTTTGGAAACGATTTATACAAGGTTTTTTAGCCATCCCCATTCAATAGTAAACTTCCACATGTTTTTGACCAATGAATGAACAGGTTCTAAGTTTTTTGTGGTGAAAAACCAACTGCTAAAAATACTTGTTGTATGAACTATGTCAGTGGTGGCAAACCTATGGCACGCGTGCCAGAGGTGGCACTCAGGGCCATCTCTGCTAGCACGCATACCAGGCTGGCCACATCCTGCACTGTGACCCGGACGCCGTGCTGGGAGGGCTCCGCGTCCGGGTCACAGTGTCGGACCAGGGGCCTGGCCCCACCGCGGATCCTCGGCGCTGAAGATCCGTGGCGGGCCCATGTGCTCAGCGGGCAGCGATGCGATGTAGTTACATCATCGCGCCGCTGCCTCTCCTCGGTTGCACAGCCATCATAGGCTGTGCGACCGAGGAGCTGCCGGAGGAGCGTCCCCGTGCTGGGGAAGAAGAGGACAGAAGAGGAACGCACTGGGAAAGAGGTAAGGTGAGTATTAGGCTATGTTCACATGGCTTATTCACGGCGTAATTGCGGGACGGATTTCGCCCGCAATTATGCCATGTGCCGTGCAGCGGGAGTGGGGCAGGGGGGGGGCGGGGTGTATCCCGCCGTGAATAATTGACATGTCACGCGAAATACGGCGAGCGGGGAGAGGAGACGGGAAACCATAGTTCTCTATGAGAACTATGGATTCCGTAATGACTGGGACGGATTTCAGCCGTATTAAGCACAGTACGGCGCAAAATACGGACTGAAATCCGTCCCAAAATAAGCCATGTGAAAATAGCCTAACGGGTTGAAGTTTGCCAGTTATTTTTATTTGTGGAATCTATACACTGCCTGAGGGAGAGCTAGCTATACACTGCCTGAGGGGGAACTGCCTGAGGGGGATCTAGCTGTATACTGCCTGAGGGGGAGCTATCTGTATACTGCCTGAGGGGGAGCTATCTGTATACTGCCTGTGGGGGAGCTATCTATATACTGCCTATGGGGAGCGAGCTATCTATATACTGCCTGTGGGAAGCTATCTATCTTTATACTGCCTGAGGGGAGCTAGCTATATACTGCCTGTGGGAGCTATATACTGCCTGAATGGGGCTATTTACTCCCTGTAGGGAACTATATTCTGCCTTTGGGGAGCTATCTACTGCCTGAAGGGAGCTATCAACTGCCAGTGGGTTCTATCTACTGCCTGAATGGGGCTATCTACTGTCTGTGGGAACTATGTACTGTCTGTGGGGAGCTATCTACTGCCTGAAGGGAGCTATCTAGTGTCTGTGGGAGCTATATACTGCCTGAATGGGGCTATCTACTGTCTGTGGGGAGCTATATCTATATACCTATCTGCCTGAGGGGACCTATATCTAAATACCTGCTTGCCTGAGGAGACATTTATATATATACCTGCCTGAGGGGACATATATCTCTATACCAGCCTAATTGAGGGGACCTATACACCTACCTAACGTAGGGGACTTATATCCCTATAAGTAAGGGTTGCTGGAAAAGGGGAGGATCTAAGATATTTGTGTCCAAATCTGCAGGGATGAGTGTTGGTCGGGAGAAGTCAGCATGAAGGTGTGAACCGGATGGAGAAGAAACTGGAATGTGAACGACTCATTGGAGAAACATAACTTGTGAGTCACTAAATGTGCCTGAACTGTAATCTCTTATATGAGTGCAAAGTGTAATGGTTATATTCAGTAATGGTGTGGCGGTATTATTCAGTCACTATGTGGTGGTGATATGAGGTCATGGTTTGTGGTATTATTCAGTCACTATGTGGTGGTGATCTGTGGTCATGGTGTTGTGGTTTTATTCAGTCACTATGTGGCGGTGATCTGTGGTCATGGTGTTGTGGTATTATTCAGTCACTATGTGGTGGTGATATGAGGTCATGGTTTTGTGGTATTATTCAGTCAACTGTTTGCTGAGTACCTGCGTACACTGCTATCTACCACTATATGGTCACTGTATAGTGGAAATAAGGCAGAGGTATGGGCTAAGCAGGCATCACATCCCTTGTATTAATTGTTGTGCGGCCCCGCTTCCCAACGTCACCTCCCCACTTCGTGCCGACGTCGTTGGCACTTTGTGGTTACTAAGCTTTTTTTCGGTCGCAGTTTGGGCACTCAGTCTCAAAAAGGTTCGCCATCACTGAACTATGTGAATTGTCTATTGATGCCAATGAGAATGGTTTACTTTAGGTTTTAAAAAAATTTTTCAAGTCAAAATTCCTACTTGTAGTGTGGGACTTTGGCCCAAAGGGGCCCACTAGGAGATTGCATTTAGAGTAACAGGTAGTATTAACTGGTGAACCAAATGCTTCACACCCCCTTAAAAATTAAAGTTCTGTCCCTTGCATGGGGGGTTTTAAAAATTAAACACAGTCTCCATATTTTGCTTCGAACATTTTCTTAAGTCTTGCCACAAAAACATACAACACACAAAGTACCCCAAATTTATATTATTTTTTTTAATTTAAATTTAATTACAATTTTAAAAGGGGAGAGAGAGGGGGAAGAGAAGTGGGAGAGAGGGTGAAAGGGAGAGCGGGGAAAAATTCACTGACGAAAGCGAGGTGCTGCAATGGTGTGTGGGAGGGGGTAAAGATTCACTGACTCCCCAAGCAAGGGGTGCGTTTCCCACTGACTGCAAGCGACCCGGGCGGGGGGGGGGGGTAAAGATTTCACTGACTGCAACCCAAGGTGCTCGGGGGAGGGGAAAGATTCACTGACTGCAAGCAAGGGGCTGCGGGGAGGGTTAATTCACTGACTACAAGCAAAAGGGCTGCGGGGGAGGGGGGAATTCACTAAACAAAAAAATGGTGGTGGGGGAGTTTCCCCCCTGACTGCAAGGGGTTTGGTGCACCCAGGGAAGGAGGGAAAAATTCACTGCCCCTAGTGGGAAGGTGTTTAAGGGGGAGTTTGCGGGGAGGGGTGCGATGAAATTTGACTAAAGCAGGGGTTTGCAACCACTGACTACAACCCCAGAGGTGCTGCGACAGAGGGGGTGTTCGAAAATTATTTCGGGATATATCCTGTGTGAGATAGACAAAAAAAAAAAATCACCCATCTTTCTCAGAGCCCCAAAGGGTTACATATTTAACAAATTTACATAGTTATTTAGGGTTTTAAAAGAAGACAAAATGCCCCATCAGTTAAACCCAAGGTGGGAAAATGTGGGGAGAAAAGGGGACAAGGCCCTTAAAAGGGCCCAGGCCCTCCACGGGTTTAAAACCCCCAAAACCCCACAAGGAAAGAACCCCCCCTCCCCCAATTTTTAGACCCTAAATTTTGACCCCAAAGCCCCCAAAACCCGGCCAGGACCCCAAAAATTTTACCTAGCTACAACCATTTTTAATTTTTTAGTTCCGGGTGGGAAATCTAACCCTTTTCTTGAAACTCTCTAATTCCTCCCTTTCCCCCACCCTCAGGCAGGCTATTCCACAGATTTACAGTTCTTTACGGGTGAAAACGCCTTCTCCTCTGGGGGGGTTTAAAATCCTTTTTTAAATTATCAAAAGGGAAATTTTCCCCCTTGCCCTTTTTGGGGGGGTTTTCACCTGAAAAAAAATTTTTCCCCCATATTTTTTTGAAGGGACCATTAAATTTTTATAAAATTTTTAATCAGCCCCCCCCCGAACCCCCGGTTTTTTCCTCAAGAAAAATAAATTTCCCAATTCTACTAACCCCCGGCCTCATAAACTAAGATGCCCCCAAAATTCCCCTTAAAATTTTGGGTTTTCCTTTTTTTGACTCTCTCTACCCATTACCTTTTCTAAAAAACGGGGGCCCAGAACTAACCCAAAATATTTTTAAGTGAGGTCGCACCAATGTTTTTGTACAGCGGAAGAAATGAACCCTTTGTCCCGAGACCCCTGCCTCTTTTAAAACACACCAATTTTTTTAAACTGGCCTTAAGACACTATTGACATTGAAAGCTTTTTCTGTAGTTTTTAATCTCCCAAGAACGCCCAGTCACCCCTAAACCCAAGCATTCCCCCAAAAAGTTTTTCCCCCCCCTAGGACATATGATGCCTGTATATTTTTTTCCCCTCCCCAAATGCAGAACCTTACTTTTTTTCCAAAATTAACCCCAATTTGCCAAGTGGATGCCCAAGCCCCTCAGTGTGTCCAGGTCTGTTTTTGCAATTTATGACACCCTTCCTAGTTTGGGCACTACCCTACATAGCTTGGTGCATCTGAAAAAAAAATCAAACCGGCCCTATTGATCCCTTCCCTATATCGTTAAAAAAAAACTTTAAATAAAGAGGCCCCCAATACTGAGCCCTGGGGAAACACCCCCCTAAAACCGGGGGACCACTCAGATGGGAAATTCTTTACCACCACTCTCTGATTTACGATCCAGCACCCAAATTTTTAATCCAATTACACACTTTTAATCTCTAACCCAAGGATTCTAGTTTCCTAACAAAGCTTATGCGACGGGTTCAAACGCCTTTGAAAAGTCTAAAAACACAATATCCACAGCTCCCCCCGTTTTCCAGCCCTTCTACTCGCCTCTTCATAAAAAAAAAAAAATAAAATTTTTGGCCCTTGACAGCTTCAGTCCTTATAAAAATCCATGCTGGGCAATCCCCTAATAATATTTTTTTTGGGTTAAACATACTCCCGTATATACCCCTAATGACCCCTTTCAAACTTTTTTTCCCACAAAAAGGGGTTAAATTTACGGGGCCTATAATTACCTGGCAAGATTTAAAACCCTTTTTTGAAGAGGGGAAACCACATTTGCCTTCGCCAGTCTCCGGGCACTTTTCCCAGTCCCCCCGGGGAAAATTCCTCTAAATATCATGTACGGGGCCACACTGAAAACCCAGCTACTCTTTTAAGAACTTTTGGGGTGAAGCCATCAGGGCCTGGACCCCTTTTTACACATTCAGTTTTTTTTAAATTTTTGGCTTTCATTTTTTCTACACTGACCCAAATTTAATTTTTAGCAATAAATGTTTTAACAAAACTGGCACCACCTAATCCCCCCCATGGCCCAACCCCCTAAACCCTACAAACCCCTTTATATTTTTAAAATGAGCTAAAAGGGAACCAATTTTAGTACCTCTGCTTTCTCTTGGTCACCAGTGACCATTTTCCCCATCACGGGTTTTTTAAGGCCCCACTGCTCTGACTTTGCTTTTTGGCATTTAAATTTTTTTTTTAAAAAAAGAATTCTTTTTTTAAATCTTGCAACCCTTTTGGCCACTTCCCTTTCATTTTTGAATTTTTTTTGCTTTTAAAATTTTAAAAACAATTTTTTTAAAGCTTTTTGAAATTTTAAAAAGGCTGATCCCGGGAAGCCCCCCTGATTTATTTTTTTTTTAAAGGGCCCTTTTTTTTTTTTTATTGCCCTTTTAACAAAAGGGTTAAAGCCATTTGGGTTTTTAATTTTTAAATCGCCTTTTATTTGGGTTCCCCAAAAGGAAAAATATTTGCAAAAAAATTTTCCCCAAAGTATTTTTAAAAAGCTCCTCCATTTGGTTTCCCTTAAACACTATTTGCTAATACCTTGCCCCAGCCCAAAGGTCCGTTTTTCTTCCCTAATTTAAGAAAAATTTTGGGCCCTTTTTAAAAAAATTAAGGTTTTTTTATTTTCCCGGGCTCTTTTTTTTCTTTTTTTCCAATTTTATGCTAAAAAAAATTTAATATTTTGGTCCTGTTACCTAGTTTTTCAGAAAACCGTCCCCGTTCCGAAAGTTCGGGCTTTTTTAAAAGACCAATCCAACAGGGCATCACTTTAGTGATTTTCCCCCCAAAAAACTGCCCCAAAAAAATTTTTCTCAAAAACAGATTGAGGAACTTCCCTTTCCTTTTTTCAGTCATGCAAAACCGTGACCCCAAATCAATCCTGGGAAATTGAAGTCCCCCATTTTTTTCCCACGTACCCTGCCTGAGTTGCCCGCCCCCTTTAAATTATGCATCTGTTCTTCATCTCCTCAGTAAATGTACGGGGTCTATAAATTTACACCAAAAATAATTTTTTTCTGCATTAATCCCCCCTTTGTATTTCCCCCACAATGTTTTTCCACATCATTAGCTACTCCCCCCCTTTGAAATTAAAACCCTTCCTTTCACATTTTTTCCCCTATCACCCCCTTCATAAAACACATTTCCTCCTCCCCTCCTTTCCCCTTTTCACGTTTTTTTCCCTAAATGTTTAAAACCTTGAAGGTTGACCACCCAATCTTTCGGGGTTTCCCCCCATGTTTCACAAAAAACCCTACCACTTTCAATAAAGGCTCCCCCTCAACAGCCCCTTTAAATTTTTTCCCCTAATTTTGGGTAGCAAGATTTCTAAGCTTTTTGTGAATGGGACTTTTTAAATTTTCCCTTTCCCAAAGGTTTACACTTTCCGTAAATTTGGGTTTGGGATTTTTCCCTAACATTTTAAATTAGACTTAAAGGGGATCATACATTACCCATCATTAACAGCTGGTTTAAACTTCCCCTGTTCAATGGGGGGTTTTTCGTTTAAAACATCCTCTTTTTCGGTTTTTTTGGCAGGGATTAAAAATTTTTTAAACCCCCTTTCAGATAAGGGGCAGGGGGATTATACTATACCTTTATTAGACAGCATGCGATTTTTAAAATATACATTTTAGTAGTTTTGGAAATGAGTTTAAACATGAGATATTGGGGTACTTATACCCTTAAATGCTTTTTTGCAACACATGGATCTCCTTATCCAAACGGGCCCTTCTCCCCCTCCCCCATTCCACTTCTCCACCCCCGATATAGCCCCTGCCCACTCTCTAACCTTTTAAAAATCCCTTCTTCCCCCATTCTAGTAACAAAGTACGTAAAGAGAGCGGAAAATTTTAGAAAATCCACTTTTCGAATTCACTTATTTTTTAAAATTTTCCCAAAAAACACGACAAACCCTTTCCCCAGCTCAAAACAGAGTAAAATCCTCCCCGTGCACACCCTTTGGGGGGGTTCTGCAGAGAAGAAGATACTCCCTGCTGGAGGAGAAAAACCCCCTTTCATTTCACAAGCCCCTTTTTTATGCAACCAGCATAAAGGGCTGCCAAATGCGGGAACAGACAACCCCTTTAAAACCCTTCCCCATTTTGAGAAATACACATTCTTGTAAACCTTTTGTCCCCAAACCTTTCCCAATACCCCATGAATCCCCCAAACCCCAAAAGAAAGGGAAGGGCTGGAAAGTATGGGCCTACAGCAGGAGTATAAACCTCCGTCAGAAGGCCCAGATTTTCCATCCACAAATTTTGGAAATTTAAAACATGAACGCAACCTGAAAAAGCTGCGGTTTTTTGTCCTCCCCTTTTTAATAAAGAAGAAGAAAGATACACAACAATAGATACACAATCTATGACAGCAACCACAAAGTCACAGATAAAGAGCAGTTTATGAGAACTTGAAAATACATGAGGGAGTAGGGTCATGCACTTTACTTCAAAGGAATATCATGGGGAGGGATGAAAAATTGTTTTTTATCCCCCCCCTATTTCCGAAAAATCAAAATTTTTAATTCTGGAAGAAGCCTTTATTAAAAGATGGGTATAATGGCCTCAGATTATAAGACTGCTGTAAACAAAACCTCTAAACCTCTGGGGTGTTCTAGTCTTTTGATCCTCAGCAGCGAGAAGTGTTTGCCTTCTTTTTACGTCTTCTATTTTGCATATTGGTTTCCCTTAAAAGGGGTTTCTAAGCTTTTTAAAAAAATTTATTATAACATTAAACCTTAGTAAACACATTTTATACAGTTTTAAAATTTTCCTTTTTAAAACCCCTGAAATTTCTGAACATCTTTTAATTTTAAACATTTTGATTTAGCATAGCTGCAAAAACAAAAGGGAAAAAAAGAACAATAAGCCAAACACACCAGTCAAAGAGTGGCCACCACTTTTCATTTTCAAAACAATATCAACAAAGGGAAAGGGTCAAATTTAACTAAACAACCATTTCCCTATAAAAAATTTTAAGGGTTATATCACAGAATCACACAATGTAGCACCATGGGGGGTTTAAAAACACCCGCTGCCAATTTTAAAAAAAATTTTTTCCGTGACTTTTTCAGTTTCTCCAGCCAAAATTTGTAAAAGGCCATTGGCTGCCATATTTCATCCACAGATGGCTGGCTTACTCTGGGAGCCTGGCCTTTGAGTTTTTTTCTTTCTTTTTCCTTCTCCTGTTTAAAAGGGTTTTCTCACTACAAAGATCATATCCTAATTCCTAATTATGGGGGGGAGTAAGATAAGCACTTTTTCCAAAAGGGTTTTTTTTTACCTAAATAATTTAGTATGGCACTTTTGAGCTAAACTGTGTGTTTCTAACCCCCTAAAAAAAAGCAGCCTGAGGGCGGGCCAACCCCCCCCCTTTTCTTTGATTTGGGTGACTGATATTTTCATTCACTTGTTGGGACATGCTCCCTGGACGGGAAAAAAGCCCCCGTAAAATATGATTGGGTTCTGCCCCTCCTGTGCTTACTTTCCCCCCGGGAAATGTGGAAAATAAAAGTGAAAATTTGTTGACTTTAGCTTGTGTGTTGACTGTGTCTGTATAAAACTGGCTAACCCCAGCTCCCCAAATGCTCATCTCCTAGGACAGCTTTTTTTAAATATTTTGGACAATTACCAAATTTTTCTAGCTGCTAAGATTTACTCTTCAAATTTATAAAACACAGCCTTTTAAAAAGGTCTGCTCCCATCACCCCACTTTAAAACACCCTTATAAAACTGCCCTCCCCGAATATAACATAGCCTTATACAGGGCCCCTCTACCCCCTGTCCGATAAAAGAGGGGGGAGCAATGCATTTTCCCCCCCAAAATTTTTTTCATCTTTAAGCCGTATGGATAACTGCGTACAGCAATGCAGAGGTTCTGGTTACAAGGATTGGAGCCTGGGAGGGAGACTCTGCAGACATGAGAACCATTGCAGGAGGTCTGCAGAGCTGTGATATCCTCCCACCGCTCACACAGAATGATGATGTCACAACTCTTCATTGCAGGAAGACACTCCTCCTGGGAGAAGAGACCCACCTACTGGGAGGAAGACCCACCCCAGGATTTGAAGCTGTAACAGACAGAAACAGCTCAAGTCACCGAAAGCCAGTGATGAGAAAACCCCTTTAAGTTTCAATGGTCCTTACAGTAAAGAGTAGCTTGTATAGTAGAACTAGTAATCTATAAGTGATAGAACTAGCTTTACCAGCAAACAGCAACATAAATTTCCATCCTCAGTGGAATGAAGGAGGTATTAACTGGGCACAGTAGGGACTAAATGGGCACCGTACCTCTTATTATAAGCAATGCCATCTTATTCTTTCACCTTTTACCCTCAGTACTCACTGCAATGTCCCCGTTTTCTCCTGTAGTCGTAGTTGTGCCTTTGTCTACCCAGTAGTAAAACTTTTTATCCTTCAGTAGACCATCAGAGATTCCTATAGGCATAAACCTTCCTTGCAATCAGTTCCTGATCATAAATGTGTTTAGGTGTAATCTGGAAGTAACTGATTATAGCCCCTGAACACAAAAAACCACTACAAGCACAACTTACACCCTGTGTTATACCTAGTGAGGTACCCAAGGGGACATGTCTTTTGGTGTTATTTGAACCAGTGTGTCAGGCATTCATGCACTAGGAATAACAGCTCTGACCTGAGCATGGCAAGTCATCTTAAAGGTTTTTTTTCACCATGTTGTTTTACGGAGTCACTGCCAACTTCAGACTCTCACTTCCTGGTCAGGCTGTAGGTGGTTCTACAGCAGTGATTGGCATATCAGCTCAGCTATTCCTGATTCTTTTATAGTGGCATGAGTGCAGGAGGTTTGTAAACTGTAGTGCACAAGGCTAAATAGCTCTAAAGGGTTAAAGTTTGTTAGGAAGTATTGTAAATGAGCTCCTGTATTTCAAGATAAGGAACAGAGCAGAAAGTAACATCACCATCCCAACCTACTGCAGCAGCCTTTAAGAGCAGAGAGAGGTGGCCTGTAACTTGGGAAGCTTGTATACAAAAATAGGAGTTATGAACTACTCTTTAGGCTCTGTCCACACAATGAGGATTTCAAGTCATATTCCACACAGGTTCTAACTTGAAATGATTCCCATTGACCTCAATATAAAATATGCGTTGTAATTCATACAACGCATATTTTCAAAACCAACATGTGGTAAAAAAGACGTTGAACATTCTCATTCTTTGGTCTTATATTACATGGAAAATGTATTGAAATTTACTACTGACATTGGGGATGGATACAAACCTCGTGTAATACGCGGCCACAACATTTATATGTGGTTTATAATGTGGATCTGCATCCAAAGGTATGAATGCATGAATGGAACTTGTTTCTGACTGTGAAACGGAAGTAAACTAAATCTGATAGACAATCGCACATCCACAAGCAATAAGTAAGTTTTATTCGTCATGTTAATGTCCCCTAACTTTGAAGAGAAGCAAAATCAGAACAGCAATGTATTTGGTAATAATCTTTATTAACCTGCCTACTTGTTTAAAGGGAATGTGTCATCAAAATATTTGTCATTGTTTAAGTCACATTTTTATGTTAAACACATTTTTTAGGATTTTTTTTTTTCATATTAATTTCAATATTTTTTTATAATTCTTAAGTCTTGCAGTTTTCACTTTGGCCACTAGGCCTTGTTTGCACTGCTTTAACAGCAGTCAGAGAGATGCTTTACAGTAGCTTCATGCACATAGGAGACTTAAGACTGACTCAGTCCCATTCACTTCTATGGGAGTTTTCTAGTCATGCTCTGTGACCTGGGAAGAAATCAGTGTGCATGGAGGTGAAAGGGTGAACTGTGACTATCTCCTCTTGTGACTGGTGGATCCTGTGTTATCTACTCATACTGGTGTCTCCTTTCAGTTTGACCCTCTTTGTGCTCTTTGAGCAGACAACTAAGAATCATTCTGTACAGAACATGAAGTGTCAGACTATTATTAGGCTTAGTGGCCAAAGTGAAAACTGCAGGACTTAAGAATTATTAAAAAATATTGAAAGTGATATGGAAAATTAAATAAAATAACCAAAAATTCTTAAATGTGTTGAACATAAAAATGTGAGTTAAACAATAAGTCATTTTTGATGACACATTCCCTTTAAAGCTAATCAATGAAACGACAATACCCTTTTAAGGGCCAGTCACATGATGTTTTGTCTCTGTTCAAAGTATCCTTTAGGACACTGTGCAAAAACAGTATCCTGACAGGAACTGTGGCAGAGCCACAGAGAACAATGGAGCAAGCATAGTCTTATTTGCAGTACGTTTGCTGTATTTGCTGTCCATACATGCTTTCTGTGCCGGACACAAAGGTATGGTAGACTACAGTTATGGTGTCCAGCTCTGATAACATGTACATTCAGCGAATTAACTCCTTAACGACCGCCCACCGTCTTTAGACGTCGCTGCAGACATCGGAGTTTGCGGCGCCCGGCACCGCAATTGCGCTGGGATCGGGGCTGTAGTACACAGCCCTAATCCCAGGGCATCCCCTGCAAGCACCGGGAAGCGGGGAAACCTCCGCAACCCCATGCTTTAACCCTTTGATTGCGGCAGTGCGTTACCGCAGCGCAATCAAAGGGTTCCCCTGCTCTGTCGGGTGATCGGATCAGCCGGTGACCTGACAGAGCTCGGGGAACGGCTGCACAATCAGCTCTGAGGACCTAGAGTGGCCCCAGAGCTGTCTGTGTAACATGCCAGTGTCCAGGCCAGCCTGTGTGCTGTCCTGAACACTGCCTGTGTCAGACAGACACAGATTAGCATGTATTAGCATATATGAATATGCTAATACATTACTAATTGTAAAAAAAAAAATGTAAAAAAATGTAAAAAAGTTCTCCCTTCATGGGAGTAAAAAAAAAAGTAAAAAAAAACACAAAAAAGTGTAAAAAAAGTGTAAAAAAAAAATAAAAAAATAAAAATAAATATTTAATAAAAAATAATTGTGCATAAATTACACGCACAAAAAACCTACACATATTTGGTATCCACACGACCGTAATAACCTGTAGAATTAATTTAAAAAGTTATTACGTGTGAATGGTGTAAAAAAAAAAATTAAAAAACGAAGAATTTTTTTTTTTTTAAACTGCAATTATTTAAGTGAACTTAAACTAATCCCCAATAAAGTACAACTTGTCTCAAATAAAACGAGGCCTCATACAACTGCGTCACTGAAAAAATAAAAAAAGTTACAACTGTTGAAACGCAAGGAGGCAAAAACTAAAAAAATGTTCTGGTCATTAACTACTTTTCAGGCGTTCGGCTTAAGGGGTTAAGCAAATGTAGTTCAAATAAGACTACATTTGCTCTATTGTTCTTTATGGCTCTTCCATAGTATCCATTGGGGTATTGTTTTTGCAGGTATTATGAACATAGACAAAAATGTCGTGTGAACAGCCCCATATTTCATTAAAGGGGTTGACCCATCCAGCTTTTTGCCCTCTTCATTGCCCCTTTAGCCTAAAAATTCCTTAGCAGGCTGTGGGTTGGTCTACAGCACATACTGCCATTTCAGATTTGCTATTCCTAGGTGGCTCACAGGTGTGTGATTATCCTCTTGATCGACTGCTTGTTCCTCATAACTGTGGACTAAACATTGAACTTTGGAAACGTGCCGGCCAGTACAAATCACGAACTTACTATCTAAACGCTAGTACTATACTGCTTTTAGGAGTTTTGGAATTAATAAATCTTGAAGAAAAAAAGTGAATAATCAGCATCTGCATTAATTGTTATTGTAAGGATTGTTGGAACGAGAGGAAGGAAGTCATCATTTGCAGTCGGATCCGTTGACTTGTTATATACCTGATACTGCCAGAAATATATACAGCTGAAACCAGAAGCTTCCATACACTATATAAAAAGACACAGATGCATGTTTTTCTCGCTATCTGACATGAAATCAGAATAAACCTTACCCATTTTAGGTCAATTAGGAACCAAAAGTATTTATATTTGCCAAATGCCAGAAAAATGAGAGAGAGAGAGAGAGAGAGAGAGAGAGAAGAGAGAGAGAAGGGGTTGTTAAAAACAATGACCCTGTCCAAGCAGGATGTTTCTCTATAAATATAAGCTAGCAGAGCTGTATTTGTCATGAAAGGAATCTTCTAGTGAGAGAAAAACCTTCTGTATGCTGCCAAGACACATTGTTTGCTTCTGAG
The DNA here is from genome assembly GCA_025379985.1 of Phyllomedusa bahiana. NCBI lineage: Eukaryota > Metazoa > Chordata > Amphibia > Anura > Hylidae > Phyllomedusa > Phyllomedusa bahiana. The sequence continues at coordinate 125,168 of JAODAL010005435.1, read as the reverse complement.
TGACTCTGTTATCTTTGATGTAATTCCGGAAAAAAGTGCTCTGCAGACCTGGCAGGATGGAACAAGGCTGCTCACATGTCAGTCACTCTAAGGCTATGTTCACACGGCGTAATTGCGGGGCATACAGTACGGCCGCAATTACGCCGGTTGCTTTGGGAGTCACGCTAATTTGCACGTATTCGCCGCAAGTAATTGACATGTCACTTATCTCCCCACGCGAATAATACGATCGTATAGTACGCGCCGCAATACGCCTACGCCGGGTGTTTTGAAGTGACGCGCCGATCAGCGCTTAATTCCAAAGCATGGGGGGGGTCGGCCATGTGCCGGCCCCAAAGACATGCATTGTCAGTGGTGTGTAATCTCCACTGACAATTCACATGTCAATTCTGCCCGCGCATGTACAATACGATCGTATTGTACGTGCGGGGGGACGACGCGTAATCCATAGCTCTCTATGAGAGCTATGGATTACCGTAATTGCGGTGCGCATTTCGCAGCATATAAAGTGCAATATGCGACGAAATGCGCGCCACAATACGGCGTGTGAACATACCCTAAGGCTATGTTCACACGGCTTATTCACGGCATAATTGTGCCGTGTGTTCGGCAGCGGGGGCGGGGCCAGCAGCTTGCCGACCCCATAGACATTCATTTTCCACGGCGCGTATACCACCGTGATAATTGACATGTCACTTTCTCCCCCCGCTCGCCGTATTTCACGAGCGGGGAGAGGAGACGGAATCCATAGTTCTCTATGAGAACTGTGAATTACCGTAATGACTGGGACGGATTTCACCCGTAATTCGCGCAGTACGGCGCAAAATACGGGCTGAAATCCATCCCAAAATAAGCCTAAGAGTTTACGTTTTTCTCAGTAGATAAGATCAGAGAGTTGGGTGCTATGTTTTCCTGATAAGTCACAGCAGGGAGTCACCAGCCCTGTAATGCCAGAGCAGAGGGAGGTGGTCGGTAACTAGAGAAGATTGTGTAAACAAGGAGGAGATAAGAGCTGCTGTAACTGAAAGGAAGCAAAATCAGAACAGCAATGTATTTGGTAGCAGTCTTTATTTACCTTTGCCTATATCTTTAAAGCTAATCAATGGAATGAGAATATCCCTTTAAGGGGTCATATTTATTCTGTTCTGTGCAGGAACACGTTAACAAATAACCATGGTGCGCAGATTTCATCGCCTCTCTGTGAAAGCTACAGCTTCAAAATCTCTCTCTAGTAATTCTGAATCGTGTTGCACATTTTATTAGAACTAACAGCTTTGTATGTTATTTTGGTAAGGATTCAGATGTTGTTCTATAATTGCAGACATGTAGAATAATGACTAGAGATAAACCAAGGGTTGTGAGTCAGGAGCTTGTAGAAATTTACATACAATGATGTCTACCGCATCCTGGCAGAGTCTCATTATGGCTGAAGCCTTCAGTAGTAGGAGATTTGGAGCTGTGAGGAAAATTCTGGTAACAGTAAACAATAAAATAGCTTAAAACCAGTGAAGTTGAATAATTCTGTGATATTCTATACTAATACAGGACGCCTGTCACATCCACTGTTTAGGGGGTCACCAGGTCTGGCTTATGGCAGCTGATACAGGCCAGATGATTCCATGTCTTGGTTTCCATAGCGATGCTGTCATAAATGATCACAAAAAGGAGAACCAGATCCTTCTAATGAAAATGAATAATGTCTTCAGCAAACTTATTATATCATTGCCGAGAGAATAAACTATGCTTAGTGATGACCTATTGCCAATGGTCGAAATTGTTGACAGTGCTGGGCAATTTAGGGAATCATAGATGTACTGCTTTAATGACTATGCTTATTGCAACATGAAGCAAAGGCAGGCAACAGGGGCAGGCGTCTGCTCTAAGGGTATGTTCAGACGGGCAAATTTCGGCACGCATTTTGCGTCGTATGTGCGCTCTAATACGAGCGAGATGCCGAAACTACAGTAATCCATAGAGAACTATGGATTAAGCCCCCTCTCCCGCTGGTCAATACATTGTTTTGGGTCGCAAAGGGGAAAATGACATGTAAAAATTACTTGCGGAAAAATACACGCCGCGAAAATTTGCAGCCCAATTTGGGTCGCGGGTTTCCCCGCCCCCCTAGCGCTGGGGGAGTCCCAAGCGTATAAAGCAAGGGACCCCCAAAATCACTCGGCAAATTTGTAGCCGTAATGTATGAAATACCCCGTGTGAATATACCCAAAAAGGGCTTGTCCCCATGCGGGTTTTTTGTCGGGCCGGGTTTTTTTACAGAGGGTTTTTCATTTTTAAAAGGGTCATCGGGTAAACCTTTAATCCCAAAATTTCCCCCCGTTTTGGCGGGGGGGCCCGCAAATGGGGGTTTCACTCCCCCCCCCCCCGGCAGGTTAGCAAACCTCCCGCCACCAGGGGGGTTTTCTTTAAATGTGGCGCTGTACGTACAGATCAGCGTCGCGGGGGTGGGGACGCGGGGGTTTGAAACTCACCCCCCCTGTGACGCTGAGTGGGTTGGGGGGAGATTTTCCGGAGCTGGCCGCGCGCAGGGAGCCTGGTGGGGTTTAAGTGGCTTTTTTTATTTTTTTTTTTTATTACCCTATAAAAAATTTATCTCCCTTGGCTACAAAGGGGGCATTTTCCCCTGACCACAATGGGGACATCTACCTGACTACAAAGGGGAAACTCCCGCCCAAAAAAGGGGGGACATTCCTGACAACAAAAGGGGCATCTATCTGACTACAAGAGGGCATCTACCTGATTAAAAGGGGGGCCCCATCAAACCTGGAAAAAGGGGGCATCTCCCGGGGGCAAAAAATGGGGGCCCTCCCTTAAATAAAAATTGGGGGCATCTACCTGAATACAAAGGGGGCATCTCCCCTGGCTAAAAGGGGCATCTCCCTGACTACAAGGGGGGCATCTCCCTGACTACAAAGGGGGGCATTTCCCGGGCAAAAAGAGGTCTCTACGGGTTAAAAAGGGGGGCTTACTGGCTAAAAAGGGGGGCTCTACCTGGCTCCAGAGGGGGCTCTACCGGGCCCCAACAGGGGGGCCCCAAACTGGCTAAAAGGGGGCATCACGGGGCCCAAAGGGGACTATTTTGGCTACAAGGGGCATCTACCGGCCAAAAAAGGGGCACTACCTTTTTTTAGGGGGGCCCAATACCGGGCTAAAAGGGCACTCCCCTGGTAGGGGGGGGCATCTCCCCTGCCTTTTTCCCAAACCTTTATGCATTTAAAGGTGGAAAGGTGTGGCTTTTTGAAGGGGCGGGGCCCACCCAACAAATGGGTTTTTTCCATGAAAATTTTTAGCAGCGCCCCCCTTTTCAATCCCCTGTTTTTCCCCAAATTTTCCCAAAATTTGGGCAAGTATGCTGTAAATGCTCTGTCAAACTTTTTTGGACCTTATGGAAAATCTGGGGCAGAAGTCCCCGGACTGCATGGATTTTCTGCCGGATGGTTTTTTAGACTCCCGGGGGTCGAAAAACTTTTGAACTTATTATTCTTCCCCCCCGGTTTTCGGCGGAAAAATGAACAGCCAAGGGAAAAGGGAGGGGGGCTTTTTCCCCACTGTTTTGCCCCCCCTGAGGCCAGGGTCAGGGCCCCAAAAAACAGAGCAAATACCGGTTGGAAAATCCGACCGGTATTTGCTCTGTGCCGTGGGTACATGCCCTTTGGGTACGTTCTCACGGCTGACTCAGACAATGAAAATTTTAGTGCTGACTCAGCATTGTTTCCTTGTTTGAAAATCCGCTCCTTTAAGCTTGGATTTCAGACAAAGGGTTTTATGCTGAAATTTTAAGAGGGAATTAATACTCTACTTTCCTTTTTAAGAATTGATATATTCATTCTTTTTCAGCACTAAAAAGAAATCATCTGCAACGAAAATCAGCGTCATGTGAACAATAACTCTTTAATTTTTAAAAGCAAACCCCTGTAAAGGGTAAAGTCGCAAAGGCTTATTTTCGCCGTGGGGGAAGGGGGGCGGGGGGCGGGATAAGGGGGCCAAATCCCACGGAAAACATTTTTAACCCATGTAAAATCAGTGCCGCCTTTTTGATGACACTTATTTTACTGGAGTATTTTGGCAAAGTTTAAAGTCAGTGCCTACAAAGTATGTTTCAAGGTGTTTTAAACCCCTAAAAAGCCCCAAGGGATAGGAGGTAGAAATCAATTTTGAGTTGTTTTCCTTTTTCGAATTTTTTGCGTTTGCAAAAAGGGCCCAAATTTTCCCAAAAAGGGAAACGACACAACCCCCTGCTGAAAAAATGTCCCTTGAAAATCAGTGGTAGTGTGTCTGTGTTCAATATAAAGTACAAAACAAACACAACAATTTCCGGGGGGCCCTTTCTAATGTAGTCCCTGGGGTATGGTGAATTTTAATCCCCTGTTGGGACTGTTTTTAAAGTAATTCTGGGGGATGGTGAATAAAGCACTAATATCTGGGGTACAGTGTGTAAACTAACTCTGGGGGGACGGTGTGTAAAGTATTAAATCTCTAAGGGGGCAGTGAAATAAATGTAATCTTGGGGGGACAAACGGTAAAGTAGTAATCTCTTTGGGGACAGTGGGTAGTGAATTTTCTGGGGTACAGGGGGGTTTAAGTAATCCTGGGGGTTTCAGTGAGTAAAGTAATTCATTTCTAGGGGTTTAGTGGTAAACTTTAAAAAATTTTTTTGGGTACAGTGAAATTTTTAAATTTTTTTTGGTACAAATGTGCAATTTTATTTCAAAAGGTTTCAGTTTTTAATGTAATTTCTGTGGCTACCATTTTGTAATAAAAATTTTAAATTTTTGGGGTGCAGTGGGGTGATGTCATTTTTGGTTTTAAGGGATGCAAAAAAATTCATTTTGGGGGAAAAGTATGTGACATAAGTGAAATTTTCCCAGGGGTACCCGTAAGTTTTTTTATTTCCCTCTAGAGGGCCCGGTTTTGGTTTTTTAAATTTCCAGGGCTGTTTTTTGTTCCTGCCCGGGTTTTTAAAATTCAGTAATTAGAGAGACACTTTATAACCTTACGGATTGCCCCCAAAATTTTTTGCCATAAGGACTCCCCCCGGACCCGGGTGGGGGGGTCACAGCACTCCCCCCAACCTCCTAGTGGGTTAAAAGGGGGCCCCTTTCCCCTGCAGGGAGAGGAAAGGAGAGAAGGGAAGGTAGGGGGAATGAAAGGGAAGGCGAGTGAAGGAGGGAAGGAGGGATAGGAAAAAGGGGTTGAGGGGAAAAATTGGTCCCCCCCCCAAATTTTTTAACCAAATTTTCGCCCCCAGGCCCTTGGGGGATTACAAACACACTAATTTCTCACGGGTTTAAAAAGGTTTTAGAAAAAGTGAAAAAAAGGGTTGCTGGTTTAAAAAAGACAAAATATTGGAGCCCAGTTAAAAAAGCACCCCAAAACCCGCGCTGTTTTGGGAAAAACCCCAAAACTATGTTGACAAGGGGTAATTTCCCCAAAATTTCGCAGGGGGGTTCGGGGGTCCCCGCTGTTTTTCAGCCCGTGGCCTAAATTTAAAATTCCCTTACTCGTGGCGCGTATTCGCCGCTAGTAATTGACATGTCACTTATCTGACGCCCCCCCCCCCCCCCCGCATCGCAGGAATACGCTCCCGTACACCCGAACAATAAGCTCCCGAACACCTGCCGTAATTGCGCGGCGTACAGTATGTCCTGCAATTAGCCATGTGAACTTAGCCTTAGTGAAGAAGCTCATCTGTCACAAAGAACCTGCTTCACCCAACATGAGACACCTGTGCAGCACTTAGACTGCGTCCCTGTGCAAAGGTAGCCTAAGGGTATGTTCACAACGTGTATTGCAGGCATATTTTGGTGCGTACTGTGTGGGCTGCTATATGTCTGCTGCTTCAGAAGACGTGCTGGTCAGTGCGTAGTTCTGAAGCACTCCCACTGAGATTCACTTTCCCTGGCATGTAAGCTTAAAGGAGTTGTCTCACTACAAGGATTGCTTTTTATGTTAAAGATCTTGCAAAAACAAGTCACATTGCAATATATGTCCATTAACAGTGTCCCATCTATTCGTAGATATCCCCTCTTGTATGGGCTGCATCAGCTCCTCAGATAGCTATAGCTACAGACCTGTTTGATCTATCCTGATAGGCTGCCAGTGTTGGTTGCTATAGCTACAGACCTGGCTTCTACTGCAGCCTACTGGAAGCCAGTAAACACACCCCTGAATTCAAAATGAAACCAAGAAAACAGGCCTGAGGTGAGATGAATCAAGGTAGAGAGACAACCCCTTTGGGCTGGTTCACACGGCTTATTCAAGCTTTAATTGCGGGACGGATTTCGCCCGCAATTACGGCTTGAGTAAGGGGCGGGGGCACTGCCCACCGGCCCCATAGACTTTCATTATCCACGGCGCGTATCCCGCCGGAGGATAATTGTGCATGTCAATTTATCCACGGGGCAAGGCGGAGAAGATTCGCGAGGCTAGCATGCGGAGAGACGGGAATCCATTTGATGGTTCTCTTATGAGAACAGTGCATAAGGTAGAATGCTTGGGACAGATTCCTGTTCCGTATTGGCAGCGCTTGTATGGCGCGCAATTACGCTGCAATCCGTCCCATGCATTAAGCAGATGTGAACGGCGTTTATAGTGACGTTTGTAAATTTCTTATCCCCGCATGCGGCCGTAATGTACACCAGTGATGAGAGGAGAAACAGCAGGTAATTTTAGGGAATTAAGTGGGACTGTGTTGGCCGTCGTCGTGCACTTAAGGTTAAGTTTCTCACTGCATATTCGCTGGCGGTGGTACTTGATGTGCCGCAACGGGCTGTTTGTGTTTTTTAGAAGTGTACACGTTTTTGGTCAGCGCCAAAACTCCAGATCCTAGAGAAAAGCGCTTCTGGTTCTGGCTCCGATTTCATTTTAATAATTTCACCTTGGGGGTGTAATTGTTTAAGGGCCAAGAAGGAAGTGATCGATAGTTAAAATGGTATATTCAGATAGCTCTCAATGAGAAGCTATGATTTATCGTTTAGTTGGCTGTGTGGCACATTTCGGGCTGTATTGCATGTCTAATTCATGCCACAAATGTACGCCTCTCATACAGACATATATCCCTTAATGTTAGTGGTTTAAAAGGGTGGTCATTAATTATATTTGGTGGCCGCTTACAGTGGAGGATTAAAGGTTCTGGGAAAGTGAGAGGATGTTTAAAATTATTTGTTTGGTATATTCTATAGGTACAAGTAGTGGCCGAGAGAAGTTGTCACGGCAATATGGAGCTACGATGATGACATACGGAAAAGGAAAAAGGAGAACAACTCTCACCATTAAGGAATGAATCACAGAGTAAGTGAATGATTCACCAGGTTGGGATGACATCTCCTAGCGTGTCCCTGGATGGTCATAAAAGTGGTTATTTTGCTTCAGCGGTTGTTTATCAGTCATTGTGATGATGACACTAATCAGCTAGTCGATCTGACCACGTATAGTAGGTAATAGATGGTGTATTGTAGTAGTATACATTGTGGTTCTCTATAGTGGCAGCGTATCATACATCCTTATTTTTTTAACAGTGATTGTGCACACCTGTCCCTGGGGATTTAGGTTTTTCTCTATTGCCATTTCATATTTCCTGCTTGGTTAATGATCAGTTATGGTTATTTTAGAAAAGTAATAAATTGTTGGGTGGGGTGCGTGACCAAGAGCATGTTCACACAGGCATATATTTGTCTGTTGTGCCAATTCAGGTGCTTATATTTGCGTCATAAGTGTCACGCACCAAAATAAATGAATTGAGGTTTTTTTAAAATTCATAGCTTAACCATTTAAGACAAAGTCATTGATGTGCTTTATATAACAATTCTATGTTTTTCCCCAGCGCTTACTGTTTTCTTTGCCTGTCGAGGCCGTTTTATATACTCAAAAGAAGTTAGTACTTGTCACACTTACCGAGTTGTGTGGGGAATTCCGTTGACTGGTGATAGGATGGCCGGGTTTGGTTGTTTTTGTGTATTGACAGAGAGTGTCTGGAAAGTTTTACGCTCTGGATTAGACAGTTAACTTGGAACAGTCAGGCATAGTTGTGCATAGATTACCTAGGTGAGCGCTCGCAATGTATTTACTGCTTACTGAATAGTACATGCTGGCAGCACGTACATTCAATCAGCTCAACGCCTGGCGCCTTTTAAAGCTATGTTTATTACTGGTTGCCACAGAACGGTTGGTAAGTAATAATGAGGAATGCTTGACTGGAGTAGGAAAATGTGCTTTGCAACGTTGGGTTAAGTAACTGGATCAGGATAGAAAAACAAAGGATGTGGTGATATTAAATGGGTACATACTCAAATCTCTGGATCCTTGTTATCATAGGGCGGGTTACCACAGGGGTCAATATTGGTCCCTATGTTCATCGCTTGTAATATTTTTCATTAACGGATCTTTCACTAAAGTTTGCATCAGTTAGAATTATCGAATCTTTGCAGCATGTTTTGATATTAAGCTCTGGTAAAGAATCAAAACAATAGTGGTTTTAATTGTGTTATTAGCCATAAGGTGATAGGAAAAAGAGTTTTGGAGTTAGGACAGGAGCAACAGAGAGAAAATGGGCAGGAGAAAGATAGAGGTTTAATTAGAAAGATAAATGCAAAGAGATTAATGCACATATGGGGATATAGAAAAGAGTTACATTACATTGTACTACATGTTAAAGGTGAAATGAAGATGAAAAAAAAACAAAAAAATGATGGGTGGGTATGTGTTAAAAGTCGCAATAGCGTAGAGAAGAACTTGGGGAAGATCCTGGTGGAGCAGTAAGCAATTAAATTGTAGCAAGCGTTTTAACTGGCACGAAGCAGCCAAGGCAAATTAGGTCATGAGGGTGTTTTATGAAACACGCCAGCTGGATGTGTGAGTTCTGGTCGAGTACGTGGTAGTAGTGCGGGGAGGCTATTTTGAGGAGCGTCGGAAGTTCTGTTCAGATTTAAATGGACCGACTCCCGACTACCCAAAACGTTTATAATTAGTGGTATCCAGTTAGTTTTCGATTTGCAAAGAGTACAAGAGGGAATTGGGGGTTCATTTTTCCGTCCAGTTGCTTTCTGCTCCCAGGATCTTATCAGCATTATCACATGAGGAGGTTGTAATTGAAGACATTGGAGCATAGGCAAAGCTACCCCGCCCTGGGGAAATTAATTCATTGCTCCCTATGGCAAACAAGATTTAAGTCAAATATTTTTTCACCTGCTTCAATTGAAGTAGTTTAGGAAGTAGTCCTACTAGCATTCATTCATGCTTCAGACATGACTGTGGTCTGAGGTCATTCCTTTGTATACCACTGAGCATTGTTAGAGAGACTGTTGCCCCTGTGGTCAACGCGTTTGCACGCCAATCCCAAGGTAGTGTAGAGATGTGACCGTTTTCTCTAGCCTGGAAAATGAAGATCAGATGTAGAGGTCAATGTAATGCAGCATATGGTAATTCGAGGGTGATACTATTTCTCGCAGAACATTATTCAGAGAATCCACAAATGTTCCTGCTGTGTTGTTTTGCATATTTTATCAAATTTTTTTTGTTTGTTCCTATAAGTACATTGTTCTCCAATGACAATTATATTTTACACTTGAGAAATGCAAAAGGTAAGGTATAACAATGTTTTTTGAACTTGTTGTACTTTTTCAGACTCCTATTTCTCACCTCATTCTTACAGCTTTGAAGGCTGTTCGCGTAATTTTATATAACTCCCGTCATCTTAGTACATATCTTTATACTAAATAGTGAATTGCAAGTCAATTTCTTCGAGCTATCTGGCTTGTGTGTTTACAGTTTTGCTTCTTAAAATTCAAAGGTGATCCCATTTTTTATTTATCTTTGTTTATTTGTATTTGCGGGGAAATCCACCTCTAAGAGTAGATTGGCTAATCAGCTGTCTGCTTCTGTATTCCTTTGGGCTCTGGTTTCAAGATTTTCAAAGACACATATTGACCAAATTCTTGATCACAGGTGCTTCTTCTACACATCCAATGTTTGTGAGACTGTACTATGGATTACGCAAAGATAATCTCAGATTATTTTCTTCAAACTCTACCGCACACACAGAAGTGTTTCAATAGATCAAATACCATTGTTACCCTTTGCTTCTTCAGTTGTATGGGTTCTACCTTAACATAGCTTGATTATTGTATCATAAGGTTGATTTTCTGATGAATTGATTGTTACATTTATACTTACAGTTTAATCGTTATCATCTTAAAAAAATGCAAGTTGGTTTTGGTAATGTATTGGGGGAAGTCAGGAGTAGGAAAGGCTTTGGGGGAATAATTGAGGAGTCGAAGACGGGGCTTCGGCTTGCCGACTCCACAGCTCTGTTTAAAAGGGGCATAGACGCACATGACAATGGTTAGACTACACATGGAATATTGTTTTATCATTTTGAGGCACCAGTTGCATAGGAAGGAACATTGTTTTAGTAGAGCTGAACAGGTTTTCTCAAAGGTGGACAATGAAAATAATATAAAGGGACCGGTGTGGATGCAATACCCAGAAGATAGATTCAGCAAAGATTGGGTTTATTTAGTTTGGAGAAAAGCGGATTTAGGGGGGACATTATAAATATATTTTAAGTCTATATAGAGGTTCATACATCCCGGGATCTATTTATACCCAGGACCTGTATCTAGAACAAGAACATGGGGGCAGTACTAGTATGTCATGGAGGAAAGAAAGTTATTATACATTAAAATAGATTAAGTGGAGTTTGTCTGTTTACGTGTTTCGTTTCTTTATTTATTCTTTAGGCACAGTGAGGATTGAGAGTGAGACTAGGTGCGGAAGAATTGCTTCGCCTAGGAGAGGAACTTGAGGCCATGGGTAATGATCTTCACTAACAGTTTCAAAAAAAGGTGTTTTGATTTTCTTTTGCATTTTGCTAGAGTAATAATAATTATAACATAGTTCTATATTTGAACTAGGGGGGTATGGGGGGGGAGGTGGGTTCAAGTATTAGAGTGTTGTTGTATCCAGGGATTTTATTTTGATTTGCCAAGACTCGGAATTTTTATCTGCTATAAGAAGGAAAAATTGGCCTCTTTTACCTAATGGGGGATTATCTATTTCGACCTTCCTCTGGATCAACACTATATGCACCATTTAGGCTGAGAACTGGCTATGGGTCTTTTTCTCGGCTTCACATATATCTTATGTTTTAAGTATGTTTTTTGTTGCTTCGCGTGCGACGTTACATTGTCTGTGGCCCCACCTATACGCTGGGTGTGTTTTAGAGAAAGTAGATATTAGCATGTGCTCATATGTGCCTGGCTCCCATTACTTGAACAGTTCGGCTGCAGGGTATACTTGTTAGCTTCTGATGAGTAGCTATGGTATTTTTAACCGTATTCTTCGGTTATATTGTTCGGCGCTCAACTATGCCCCAAAAATACATCCCGCAAAAGACGTAGTGTGAACATCGAGCCTTAGTTTTGAGGGTGATAATTTTCTTTATTTTATTAATTCGCAGGGTTTAAGGATTTTGTAAGGGGTGGTAATGGTTTTCACAACGCCGGGGCAAATTTTTCGGCGCATGCTTTAACGCCAAGAGCATTTTGCGCTGCTAGATTTTATGCGAATGGCGAGACGGCATGATTGAAGATATAAGTGCGACTAAACCATTATTAATCCTGTAAGTTCCATTAAACTCTATCATTATGATGGTACTTAATTATAGGATTACCGACGCTCTACATGTGCTACAAACATCTCATACAATACGATAATATTGTGTTATCGCTTACGTGTGGATACTTGCAATTTATAGTAGGGAAATAATTATCCAGCAGTGACTTGTACAATTGCTTTGCGTGTGAATACGTCACTACCGAGCGAGTAGTATGTATTTAAATGCATTGTCGACAATGAGTTCTGGTTATGGTCCGGCGAAAGGTACATTAAGTAACTGCGGGGATGTCTGGGTTTCAAGTACGTAGAATATCAAGTTCGTTTGCTATTTGAGCTACTGAAAACTAGATGTTGCTGCGTGCGCGTGTTTCTCGTAAGGCTAGGTTCACCGCTGTGGCTTATTTCCGTGCGTAATGGCGGCGAAGGGTTGTTTCGTAATTTATTTCGCACCGCAATTTTTAACACCTATGGTGATGCCGTGTTTAAATTGTCTATTTTCTTTATCTTCTTTGTTTAGCGGGTGTTAGCTGGGCGTTGCTTAGTGCAGTAATCTCCTATGTTTGCTTATTATTCCAGGATGCGTGTATGTGGACCACCATTGGTATTATCTTGATATTTAATTCAAAAGGCGGCGTCGATACCGCTGGGTGGTAGATAATGTTGCATGTCACTTTTTCCTACTCCCCGCTCTGCCGTTAACCATTATTTCGCATGTTGATAACATTCATTATATAATTCTGTTGGGACTTGAGATATGAGGAAGAGATAGAAGAAGAAAGAAGATAGGAGAAGATGAATGAGTTGGGAAGCTAATGCGAAAGATTAGGATCGATGAGAATAAATATGATGACGGAATCCAATTAGTTTCTCTATGTTTTTGTGATAACTTGTGTGGTATGGCATTACCCGTATTTAATGACTATGGACGGATTTTGCGCCCATCGTATTACGCGTCTTAGTAACGGCCTGCGATTAATGGCTTGGGAGCAAATCCGTCCCTCATAAATTAAGTTTCTTGTGAACATGGTCTCTAAGCGCCCATTTAGCACTACAGTCTGTTGTGAAAATATGCCTTTAACATTAGCGAACTACAGTGATTGATTTTACCGTAATTTGTCAACTGGTCGTTATTATTTCCGTTGCGCACATTGTACATGCGCAATTCAACTACACCAAAAGAAAATAGAATGAGCACCTAAGTACAAGACTCTGCTACTGTGAATACATCTTCGGGAGTCACATTTGGAAGGTGTCTGTGTATACTTTGTAATTGTTGGGACTTATTTGAGTGGTTTTGTGCAGCAGGGGCTGATTGTTAAGTTCCCAGTCGGCCCTAGGTACATATGAATCAAATTTTACAAGAGGCTCTTTAAACCCAATCCCTTCCTAGTGGCGGTCCCTGTCCATGGGGAAATTTGCTTAAATTTCTGAGCCAGGTTAGACGACAATTCTTCGCTCTTAATTCTTTACCAATTTTGAGTAGTATTGGTCTGTCTCCGCAGCTTCCACCCTTTACCGGGAAGATTATGCGTGGAAGTATCATGACTAGAGTTCACTGTGTAGACTGTGTATTAAATAAAGCTGTTCGATTACAAATAAAAATATAAAATAATAAAAATATAAACCGACTGGGCCTTCCCCAGGCTTTTACACCTTCACTCTATCACGCCCCAAACTTTTTCTCCATTGGTTTTTTTTTGTTCGACGCTATGATTTGGCGTGTGCGCGCCACGCCCCCTTGGCTCATCGAGGTAACGTCACCACTGAAGGGTAAGAGTGCGGTGTTGCGGCTCCATTGTTGGTTGGGAGTGTGGCCTCTTTCCTGCGGCGCCTGGTTGCGTTCTTCTGCTCCTTTCCTGACTGGGTTTCTTGTTTCGACTCATCCAAATTAATGTATAGCAGTGCTTCCATAATGTTTTGGTGTGCCGTGACGAGAGAAGAGTAATGACACACAGCGCTCGCTGCTGCACTGCCGCCGCGTCGAAGTCCGTGGTGGTTAACGCTCTAGCTGAGCACCATGGGGAAACTAGAGGCTTAGCATGCCATCGTTGCTCCTCACTACTAACAACGCATATTCAGTGAGATGTCGACCCTCAGCAGGTACGGGCGTACTGGCCGAACATTGGCGGGTAGTGTAAAAGTTATCATAATATCATTTCTCTTTTTGTGTGACCGATAATCTATTCTTTGATACCACGGACCACCCCTGAGGACGTGCCCTGCTGCTACTCCCGCGGCTCAAATACCCGGTATCGAAGTGTCTAAGTGTTTTGTTCACGGCAGTCGTCGGAACTTCACTTGTATCCTGCATAGTGGATGTAATCTTTCTCTGTACACAATGTTGATTGCCGCCCATTCCTTTCTCCGCAGACAACGGCCGCAGTCCCCCTCCTTCCTGGCGCGACAATTGCTCTGCCGTGTGGCATTTGATTAACGAAACTTTTGGTTTTTTCCTATTTGGTGTTGTGCAGGCGGCTTCTCGCCATTCTTATAATAAGTGGCATGTGTCTGCAGCTCTCCACCGGCTTAATGTTCGCCGCTTTGTAATTGTAATTGTTCATGTGCTGTTATTTTTGTTATGTGGAATAAATATAGGCCGCCCTTTAATATCTTCTTGTATCTTCCATTTATTGCGTCTGCTCTCTATACGTATGCGAAACTGCCTTGTGTAGCCATAGTTGTACCCAACTATAGTTCATTACCCCATAATTAGCATTAAACGTTGCATTATTTATCCTCTAGCTTGCCATGTAGATTCGCTCAATATTTAACTGAGACACCTGGGACTTCCTGCAAATTTGCCTCTGGAATAGATGCTGTTTCCTGTGTTTCTTTCCGTTCTGCTGATTTTTTTGTCTACATTTAGGCCGCCATTTCTGCCATGGTCTCAGACTGTGGCACATATGGCAACTTAATGTTAATTAGGTGTAGTGGATCAGGATTCACGAATCACTACTGCCTTTTTTCCTGCCTGGTATTCCTGCCTTGCTTGTTGCTGTATCTAACATTTTACAGCATTTTCCCTTAATTTCTATTTGGTCTTTTTATACCAATCTACTAGATGGGAGGGGATGTAGGTCATTTATGATTTTTTTTATGTCAGATGTCCAGAATTATATGACGCATGACCTCTTCTTCGTATGGTAGGTTGAGACGATTTCTGATGGCCTTATGATGTCGAGATTTTTTATGATGAATTAGTTTTCGATGCAGTTAAGAGTCTGTCATCTTATCTTTTGTGATATGCTAAACCTTCGTACGGGAGGCATGGATGCAAGATTGATCTGCCCCCCGGGTGTCAGCAGAACAGAACTGTGTTATTTATATTTTATTTGAGATGTTACAAATTAATTTTATTTTTTACTCACTGCTTTTCCCTCATTTAGTCTATATAGTAGGGTTTTGTTTTGACGTCTTCTTTTTTTATATTATCATATAGTGTGTTACATTGTAAAGTAGTTCAGTGGTTACCGTGCATGTTTACTCTGCTTTGTGTCTGGGAAGGAGATTAGGCAGTTGTTTATTGTTGGTTCTAATTAATTCGTCTATTATTTTAATCCCTATATTGGCTCTTTCCCCTTAATTCTAGCGGCACATGACTCCTGATTAATAATATCTTCGGAGAAATGAGATGTATAGTCTCGTATGTCGCGACTGTGTTATGTGAAGTTGTTATCTCTTATACGTGCTTGGTCGTCCTACCTCTTTAGTATTCAGTTATCTACTCAGTTGTTTAAACTATCCTGGTAGTGTTAGTGTAGGGGATTTTATGGTGATTTAATTTGGTCCTTTTTACTTTATGATGGTTGATTTATTTTTTTCATTTTCTTGATCTTTCATATCAATCCTTCTATGATATTATTGAAGTTATTTTGTGTGAAAGCGAATTTTTAAGTCTGGTAATGAATAGGATCTTTATCTGTGATTGGGATGAAAGAAGATTAGAGATTTGATGAAGCTCATGCCTGCTCTCTGATTATTCTGATTTTTTTAGTAGCCACACATGTTACCACATGCTTAGTGCCATACATCTGATTTTTTTTGTAGATTGTGCTCATTTTTTCCCTAGAAATGATTCTTATTGACAAAAATGATTGAAATGTGAATTGAGTCCTACCATTTGATCCCTATGTAGACTTCTGCTTTGAGTGATCTATTGTATAGATAGGTTTATATTGAGCACTGCCTAAAGCCATACTCATTGTCTGCTTTGTATACCGCCACATCCATCCATAGATATTTGCATTGATTATTTTTTATTGTTTCTTTATCAAATGATTTGATGGTACTGTGAACTATTATCTTCTCATATGACTTAACATGTCTAATTTTGCAGATTTTTTGCAGCCCTTTTAGAAGTTCTGTTGCTTAGATACAGATAGATGTGAAAGCCATAGTTATTGTAGTTACTGAGGACATTATCTTTTCATATCTGTATTGTTTTTTACCTCCCTTCATAAACTGGGAAATTGGAATCTTTAAAAAATGAATCTTTAGTTCTTATTGTATAAAATTGAGACTCTCTGCTATAGACAATTTGGACACGTCATTGTTATTTTTCGATAGAGGAGGGGGGGGGTGTTGGGGATTGGAGAAAGAGGGGTTGGAATAACTTAATCTTGACAGTTCATTATTCGTCATATTCTGTTTAAGAGTGTTTAATGCTGTATTACACTAATATCATACATAATTAAGTGCTCATAGCAAAATATTACGTTTAAAATGTATATATAGGTCATTTTTATTGTTTAGAAATTATTTGAAACATTGTCATATATTTGAGTCTTCCTGCATTATCGAGATGAGAGCCACATTTGTTAATTTCATTAGACTAGTATACATCCCACATCCCAATGTAGTTTTAATTAGTATTTACCTGATTGGGATATTGGAACTCTTTATCTTTATACTTATAGAGATTATCAGTTTACCTAGTATTGATTATAAATTTGTTATTATAGGAGCTCCCTGCATTTAAGCCGGATAAATACTTATAGTTTGTACTAGTTGTCATCTTATGCTTCGTGATGTGAACTTCATTTAGCGAATAGAGAGATTACTTATTATTAATCATATTTTTGAATGTAGACTTCTCCTGCTTTAGTTGGCATGATATATACACTATCTTAAGTTATGAATATGACTGGAACTATGAACAGGTCAATTGTTTGAAGTGGTGACATTTTTTTCTGGCTGTCCTTCTTCAGATATATTCGTGGACAGCTGATCCATTGACATTAGAATAGAGCTCCCATAGGATTGATGTCGGGAATACTTTTTATGTAATAGTTCGTGTGTGATGAGAAACTATTATAATGAATTATGGTGACGCTCCTATGTGGAGTTAGAATTGTAATTTGATTACGGTAGGACGGCACTATTATGCATATGGATTTTATAAGTCACTTGTGATATTGATGCAGGATTCTGCTTATAGTTTGTTTTGTGCTCTTTATGGATGACCCATACCCATTTAGTAAATATTCTATTTAATTATTTTTGGTCATAAAAATGCTGAGGAGAGACTCGCCGTGCAGGATTAATTACATAGTCAATTGTTGAGTCTCATGCTTTTAGAGCCATTAGTTATAGTCTAAAACTGATTTACTGGAACTTTTATTGACTTTACGTCAATTTTTGATGAGCCATCCTTGATCTAGTTGTATCCATACAGCTTATGCTTGAGGAATTACCTCTGATGCATATAATGAGTCAATTTTTTGATTCCTGAGTCATTCCCATGCTATAGAGGCACCATATAGTATGAATTTGAGGCTGGAACTGTTCTCTCCTCATGATTATTGTCATTGATTAAGCTCCGATGGTCTAGTAGCCCATCATAGTATTGATGAGGAACTATGCATGATTATAGACATTGATGTGGAGATCTCTCGATGTTTAGAGCCATAGTATGCTTATAAGAAACTATAACTTAATATATTCATTGATCGAGATCCTGCTTAGAGCCATTATAATATGACCTAAGAATGAATAGTAACTATTAAGTACTAGTCCATTGATGTGATGACTTACTGATACGAGCCATAGTAGTTTATACCATAGTTTGCTAAAGAGAAAGAGAGAAAAAGAACAATGAAGATGACTAAATTTAATATAGTCATTGATGAGGACTCTGATACTAGAGCCTATTGGTATGCTTAAGAAATCGATAGATACTATTCTTTTATTTACTTAAGATAATATAGTCCATTGGATGAGTGAGGACCCGCACTTCCCTTGCTTAGAGCAACTTAGTTTTAGTTATGTCTTAAGTGAAAGGATTAGAAACTAATTTAATATAGTTCAATTCTGCTGAGACATGCTCTGCTAGTGAGCCATTTTAGTATGCTAAAGAAACTATCTCTTTTAATATAGTTCAATTGATGAGACTCCTGCTGTGAAGACCCTGCACATAGTATTCATAGAGTTTATGATGAAGGTACACTATATATTGTTATAGACATATTGATGAGGAACCTGCTAGAAATTTGTGGAGCCATGTATGATGATGAACTCATATTCTTTGTCATTGAATAGGTTTCACTGTGCTTTGTCAATAGTTTCATTGTCTGAGGAACTATGATGTATTCATTGATGAGCCACCTATATCCATAGTATTCTGAGGAACTATGATATAGTCATTGATGAGACCTGCTAGAGCCATAGTATGCTGAGGAACTATGATTTAGTCATTGACGAGCCTTGCTAGATCTATAGTATGCTGAGGCACTGTAATATAGTCGTTGATGAGGCATCTAGATCCATAGTATGCTGAGGCACTGTAATATAGTCGTTGATGAGGCATCTAGATCCATAGTATGCTGAGGAACTATGATCTAGTCATTGATGAGCCCTGCTGGGTCCATAGTATGCCGAGGAACTATGATCTAGTCATTGATGAGCCCTGCTGGGTCCATAGTATAGTATGCTGAGGCACTGTGATATAGTAGTTGATGAGGCATCTAGATCCATAGTATGCTGAGGAACTGATATAGTCATTGATGAGCCACCTACCGTATATCCATAGTATGCCGAGGAACTATAATCTAGTCATTGATGAATCCTACTTTGTCCATAGTATGCCGAGGAACTATGATCTAGTCATTGATAAGCCCTGCTGGGTCCATAATATAACGTGGAACTATGATCTAGTCATTGATAAGCCCTGCTGGGTCCATAATATAACGAGGAACTATGATCTAGTCATTGATGAGCCCTGCTGGGTCCATAATATAACGAGGAACTATGATCTAGTCATTGATGAGCCCTGCTGGGTCCATAGTATTCCGAGGAACTATGATCTAGTCATTGATGAGCCCTGCTGGGTCCATAATATAACGAGGAACTATGATATAGTCATTGATGAGCCCTGTTGGGTCCATAGTATATTGAGGAACTATGATATAGACATTGATGAGCCCTGTTGGGTCCATAGTATATTGAGGAACTATGATATAGACATTGATGAGCCCTGTTGGGTCCATAGTATATTGAGGAACTATGATATAGACATTGATGAGCCTTGCTAGGTCTGTAGTATGCTGATGAACTGTAATATAGTCATTGTGCCCTGCTAGGTCCATAGTATGCTCAGGAACTATGACATAGTTGTTGATGAGTCCTGCTAGAGCCATAGTATGATGAGGAACAATGATCTAGTCGTTGATGAGCCCTGCTAGAGCCATATTATGCTTAGGAACTAGCATATAGTCATTGATGAGCCCATCTAGACTCACAGTATACTGAGCAACTAGGATACAGTCTTTAATGGACCTGTCTAGAGCCTTAGTATGCCGAGGAACTAGGATATAGTCATTGATGTGCCCTGTTAGGTCCATAGTATGCTGAGGACTTTGGTATAGTCATTGATGAGCCCTGGTAGGTCCATAGTATGCTGAGGACTTTGGTATAGTCTTTGATGTGCCCTGTTAGGTCCATAGTATGCTGAGGACTTTGGTATAGTCATTGATGAGCCCTGGTAGGTCCATAGTATGCTGAGGACTTTGGTATAGTCTTTGAGCCCATCCAGACTCACAGTATACTGAGGAACTAGGATACAGTCTTTAATGGACCTGTCTAGAGCCATCACATGCTGAGCATGTCAGCTATAGAAATTGGATTTAGTCATTCAGTCCCACTAGATGAGTGTTTCTCAACACCAGTCCTCAAGACCCACCAACAGGTCAAGGTTTCAGGATTTCCTCAGCTTTGCACAGGTGATATCATTATGGTCAGTGCATTCTGTGGGAGATCCTGAAAACCTGACCTGTTGGTGGGTCTTGAGGAGTGGTGTTGAGAAAAACTCAAATAGATTCATAGTGTCTCAAGGAATTGTATAAAGTCATTGATGAGCCCTGCTAGATTCATAGTATACTGAGGAACTATGATATAGTCATTGATGAGCTCTGCTAGAGCCATAGGATGATGAGTAACTATGCAAGTCATTGATGAGCTCTGCTATATCCATAGTATACTGAGTAACTATGATATAGTCATTGATGAGCCCATCTAGAGCCATAGGGTGCTGAAGAACTGGGATACAGTCATTGATGAGCCCATCTAGAGCCATAGGGTGCTGAAGAACTGGGATACAGTCATTGATGAGCCCGTCTAGAGCCATAGGGTGCTGAAGAACTGGGATATAGTCATTGATGAGCCCATCTAGAGCCATAGGGTGCTGAAGAACTGGGATACAGTCATTGATGAGCCCATCTAGAGCCATAGGGTGCTGAAGAACTGGGATATAGTCATTGATGAGCCCGTCTAGAGCCATAGGGTGCTGAAGAACTGGGATACAGTCATTGATGAGCCCATCTAGAGCCATAGGGTGCTGAAGAATGGAATAGCATTGATGACCCTCTAGAGCATGGTGCTGAAGAACTGGATAAGTCATTGTGAGCCCATCTAGAGCCATAGGGTGCTGAAGAACTGGGATACAGTCATTGATGAGCCCATCTAGAGCATAGGGTGCTGAAGAACTGGGATACAGTCATATAGCCCTCAGCCAAAGGGGCTGAAGAACTGGGATATAGTCAGCAAATGCATGATTATTGGTTATCAGTATTTGATCCCTTCTGTCTGTGATAGGTAATGGACGTTGGGCTTCCTGTTCTGCAGTCAGGCCTTGCTGTTTGTGCTCTGTTTCCTCCTTTACAAGCTGCGGATGATTCTAGTCCTGTATACTTGCTGAACTCGCTGTTGAATTTTGAAACTGGGGCCCTTACATTGTTTGTGGCTCAATATAGACTTGGATTGAATGCTACAGGAAAACTTTGTTTCCTGCTATTCTAATAATGCGGAGATCTGTAACCGGGCTGAGGTTATCTACTCTGGGTATTTTGTGTTTGAAAAGAAAGCTTGACGATCACGCTATGTATTATATGCCTATAATGCATTGTGTACAGATACATTGGAAGGGGGGTAGCTTTACATGGAGGTTAATAGGTGAGAACCACTTTATTGGCTGCTGTAATGCTGATCTATGGCTTATTTCTACAAATATCAAATGTTTTCAATATCAGTAATGTCATGAAACCAAAAGCATAATACAAAGTAACTGAATAAAAAGTACCTAATGTACTATTACGGAGTAACAAAGCAGGATGACAGAAAACAACACAGAGCACGAGGTTGTTTTGTTTGTTTTTTTCGTTCTTTCTTTCTTCTCCCCTCCCCCCCCCCCCCCCCTCTATCTCTTTTGGAATATACCCTGTTTCCCTGAAAATAAGACAGTGTCTTATATTAATTTTTGCTCCTGAGATCGAGCTAAGACTTATTTTTAGGGATGTTTTTTTTTCTATGAACAATAATTCGCACTCTAGGGGCCGTTCACACGGCTTACTTCGCCGCGGATTGGAGCCGTACTGCGCGCCGGATTTGCGCTGCAGTACGGCTCCAATCCGTCGCCGTAATTACGGTAATCCACAGTTCTCATAGAGAAGAGTGGATTCCGTCTCTCCCTCCCGCTCGGCGAATCTGCCGGGTGGGGAGAAAGTGACATGCACATTATCCCGGCGGGATACGCGCCGTGGATAATGGAAGTCTATGGGGCCGGCGGGCAGCTCCCCCGCCCCTTATTCAAGCCGTATTGTGGGCGGAATCCGTTTTGCAATTACGGCTTGAATAAGCCGTGTGAACCGGCCCTTAGGCTATGTTCACATGTCTTATTCTGGGACGTATTTCAGCCCGTAATTCATGCCGTACTGCGCAAATTACGGGCTGAAATCCGTCCCAGCCATTACGGTAATCCACAATTCTCATAGAGAACTATGGATTACGTCTCTCGTTCTCGCTTGGCGAATCCGCTGGGCGGGGAGAAATTTACATGTTCATTACCCCGGCGGGATACACGCCGTGGATAATGAAAGTCTTTGGGGCCGGCGGGCAGCGCCCCCGCCCTTATTCAAACCGTAATTGCGGGCGAAATCCGTCCCGCAATTACGGCTTGAATAAGCCGTGTGAACCGGCCCTTAGAATACGTCAAGGTCTGTGGATCAAATGTAGCCTGTCATGACTTTTTATGTTGCCCATGATGGCTTAGACACAGTGACCAGGAATGGACAAGGTCTGGATGCAGAAGGACCAATATCTGCTTTCCATGGAGGATACAGCCAGTGCTTGGCTGAGCTGCCCACACCAGCACAGGAAGTAGGCACCATCTTGGTTTTAGAGCTCTGGTATGCACCTCCACACAGCTCTCACAGCCCTGCCCAGGCTCCCTGTCCAAGGTTTGAAGCTTGGTGCTAAAGAAGTGGATGGGACTGGCTATTATACAACCTTATAGGATAGTTTTGCCTTTTAGTGACCACATGGCCCGTTATTGCCCTATGAGGGAAACCTGAATGCTGATGTGGTCCTCCATGAATATGAGTTTGACACCCTTGTTCTAGAAGAACTTTCATTGACATCAGTAGAAAACCACTTGAAAGTGGTACAGGCAGTTCCTGACTTACGACATTCTGATTTAACATCTGTGTCCTAGTTACAAATGCAGGCTTATGTGGTGTGGCTCAGCATGCTGACATCATACATTAAAGGGGTTGTCTCACTACAAGGATTTCTTTTTTATGTTAGCGATCTTGCAAAAACAAATCACTTTGCAATATATGTCCATTAACCGTGTCCTACCTATTCCTAGATATCCCCTCTTGTATGGGCTGCATCAGCTCCTCAGGTCGCTATTGCTACAGACCTGTTTGATCTCTCCTGATAGGCTGCCAGCCCTGTTTGCTGTAGCTACAGGCCTGGCTTATACTGCAGCTTAGTAGAATCCAGTAAACACCCCCCTGAATTCATAGTGAAACCAAGAAAACAGGACTGAGATAGGATGAATCAATGTAGTGAGACAACTCCTTTAAGTCACGTGCCATAATAACGTAAGAACATTGCAAGCCTACAGCTGTCTTTTTTTCAAAAAAAAATTTTAACCACCTTCTTGCCCACCCACCTTGCGCTGGAAACCTCAGTCTTCAGGTTGGCACAACACCTCATGCCGCTCTTGTCTTGTGAGGTTGACATCAGCACAGCAGGTCTGTTTTTACTCCTTCCCTCCCGTCCCTGGTCGCCTCCATTGCAGTAATGTACTGTATCAGCACCCATACAATTCGCACATTTATGATATGCCTGGCATTTGTAGTTGTTGCATTACCGCTGCCAGCATGCCACACCGCATGTGCTGATAAGTGCATGTGGTTGTGTTTAACATGTTCAGCTGTGTCATGCTGGCACTTGTAGTTCCATGTTGCACAGCAGCTAGTAACTGTGAAACTACAAGTGCCAGCATGCCAAACAGCACATGAGAGACAGAAAAGTGAGGTGAAATTTTCGAAATAGGGGCACAGACAGCAAAACAAATGTGAAAGGAGTGTTAACCCTTCCCTGCAATATCCAAAACTATTTTTTTTTTTCTGGAGTTACATTTAATACATATACCTGTTCCAACTTTCATTCAAATTCAACCTAAGAACAAACCTACAGTCCCTCTCCCACAGGGCTGCCATCAGTCATCTATTAACTGTTTCAGGGCCCCATACAGCCAAATCAAATGGGGCCCCCACCCATTACTAGTTCCTATATTTTAACATATCATTGGGCTCCTTTTTGATCAGGGCCCCTGACAGGAGTACTGCCCTATTGGCACCCCTGCTCTCCCATTTGTAACCCAGGGACTGCCTGTAGTGGCTGCCTATCTGCAAGACTTGTCCTGTCCTTAGTAATAGACAGTATTGTATCAATAGTATCTGTCCATAGAGCGGATACAATTCCCGTTTCCTCCCCGATTCAGCTCAAGCATGAAGCGGTTCCTATCTTGAGTAAACTAGGATGTCTAAGCTGTACCACATCTAGTCCTGTTCTGTGCATGATGGTGTGTATTATGCCATGTTACATATAAGGCATCTATGGGGATAGCCTGTGTATAAAATTCAAGGTACAAAAATCTGCTGACAATCAGGATCCATACAGGGCTGATCTGTAGAAAGGTGGTGCATGAGCTCTTTCCAAGGTGTGGTTAGGCAGCCACCCTCGCAGAGCTGGCCACCTGTGGGACGAGGTCTTTGGGTCCATTCACAGGGCTGTGACGTAGAATCCACGTCTAAAGGCCGCTCCAGTAAACGTGGCTTTTTAAATTCAGATTTGTAATATCGGACGTGGATTTGAAGCTGTTTTTGTTTTGGATGTGGGGTGTGGACGCTGTTTTGAGGTGATTTGTGCATGAATAAACGTCAAGAGCATGTAAAAATTATTTGGATATGGTTTGGATGCTATTTTTCTGCTCGCCCTTGATATCTGTGGGCATTTTCAACATGGAAATGGATTAAAAAAAACTTGTGGGAGGATACAGCCGACTACGCCAGTCTGAGGAAGGAGGAGTCAACCTCCGAAACGTCACTGTGGGGCGCGTGGCGATCCTCATGGCTGCTTCTCAAAACGGCTCCGTGTTCCAAACAAGCTATGGACACTAAGGCCGTGTTCACACGGCTTATTCCCGACGGATTTGTGCGCCGTATTGAGCGCACAAATCCGCCGTGAATAAGGGGCGGGACGGGGGCGGGGCCAGAGCGCGGCGGGGGTGCCGTTCCCGGCCCCATAGACAATGCATTGTTTACGGCGCGTCCGCGGCGTAAATAATGTGCATGTCACTTTCTCCCCCCGCGGCGGATTCGCCGAGCGGGGAGGAGCGACGATTCCGCTGTTCTCTATGAGAGCAGTGGATTACCGTAATTGCTGCCGCGGATTGGCGCCGTACTGAAGCGCAAATCCGGCGCGCAGTACGGCGCCAATCCGCGGCAGAATAAGCCGTGTGAACGGGGCCTAAGTAAGAATTCTCTATGTTGCTCTCTTAAAGGTTGAAAGAGATTCTCGCATCACAGGTTTAATCCGTCTTTAATGCATTGAAAGATACAGATGTTTGTCCTGAATTGTATGGACTGTATATACATATGAATCGTTTTCTATAAAGCTTAAAGGGGTTTTGCCACGAAGTACAATTGACGTGGGAAGCTTGCAAATGAAATAACAAACATTTTCAGCATTCATCATTATTAAAAATTCTGCACCGTTTTTGGTTTAGCTGCTCCTGTAGTGATCCGTTGTTTACAGCTCGTCTCCAGGGGATACGACCAGAGCTGAGAGCTCCTAGTTACTAGGGGTCACCGAATGAACACATTAGCCCCGGCAGGAATGAACGAAAGTCTGAGTTTTAACATTTTTCTGTAATTGTTTTTAAAATCATGTATTCTTAAATGAATGGTGGTTACTTACACATGTGTATAAAAACAGGATACGAAGGTCCATTGTGCGTGCTTGAGAAAGGGGGAGGGATTCTCCCGAAACGTCACGCGCGTGCGCGGTAGAAGCCCGCTTGTCTACTTGCTAGCTCCAACCAAGAGACGCTGGAGACGCTATGCCGAGAGAGGCATGAAATCATACTTTACTGATGGACTTATCAGGACTGTCGGCCACATATGCTCTACTAAGGAAACGCAAGTAACCTACTGTAATGGTTTTAGTTATTGTTTTGATACTTAAAGGAGTTGTCTCATTACGAGCTTTCAGCCTGTCAGTGTCCCTGGTAAGTTGAACTGAGGGGCGTGCTTCTTGGTCTGTCTGTTCTGCTCCCTCTCCCCCCTCCCATCAGCACACAGGCAGCTACGTAACTTCTATACAGGGGGGGGGAGGGGGTTTGCTCTCAGAGTTCACCCTGTGTGTGCCTGCCTAGGTCTGTTGCAGGAGAGGGCTGATCTATGAGTGTAGAGAGGAAGGTGAAGTGGTGTGCTAATAGCAGTGGGGATGCAAGTGTTCCTCTATCCCCTGCTTAGCTTACAAGTCTCCACATCTCCAGCAACAACAAGGGAAGTGTTACTATACTCAGGATGTCTCACTAATACAGGAGAGCATAAAGTATTCACATGCCTGATCTGTATAGTATTAGTATAGTCACAGTTCCAAAGACACATCATGATTATAGTAACAGACAGGGTCACTGCTGTCACATCTATCTGTGTAGAGAGCAGGAGGAAGCAGGGACACACAGGGTTAATCCAGGCAGCAAGGACACAGATGCCAGAGTCCTCCTCCCCCTCCAGAAGCATTCTGTGCGGGAGGGGCTCTCTGGTCAGACCTGTCTTCAAAGGTGATGAGTCATTCAGACCTGACAGCCAGTAAGATAAGGATCAACAGGTCGGCTACTATAGAGATTTGAGGAGCTGATGTAGTAATACTAACAGGGCTAGCTCAAAATCAGTAGAACATTTGTAATGAACATATATTGCAAAGCTGCTTGTTTTTTAAAGATCTTTAAATTAAAACCCAATCATTGTAGCGAGACAACCCCTTTAATAAATGAAAGAATTGTTGCTAAGACGTATCCACTAGACGACGAGAGGGAATTGTGTAACCCTATGGCCGTGTTCACACGGCTTATTCCCGACGGATTTGTGAGCCGGAATGCGCTCACAAATCCGTCATGAATAAGGGGCAGGACGAGGGCAGGGCCGGAGCGTGGCGGGGGCGCTGCTCCCCGGCCCCATAGACTGTCATTATCTACGGCGCGTACGCGCTGTAAATAATGTGCATGTCACTTTCTCCCCCCTTTGGCGGATTCGTCGAGCGGGGAGGAGCGGCGGAATCCACTGTTCTCTGAGAGCAGTGGATTACCGTAATTACTCCGAAGGATTGGCGCCGTACTGCAGCGCAAATCCGGCGAGGAATACGGCGCCAATCTGCGGACAAATAAGCCGTGTGAACGAGGCCTATGTCAGTGGATTGTGGCACGAATATGAATGAACAGAAGCTACCTGTTTGCCTAAATCCACAAGTAGCTCACAGAAGCCTTGCTATGTGAAAGAGATTTAAGCCAAACCAGTAAAATTCATCTACAGACAGCTGTTTCGGGGAATTTGCCCCTCTTCATTGCAGAGTAGAACTTACTGGTTGGCTGGATGAGAGCTCTTTTCCCAGAAGCCTTTTCTTTATGTAAAACAGTAAGTGAGGTCTGAAAGGTGTGTAAATCCTCACACCAATCAATTTACTGGTGGTTGACCCCAAGGAGAGAGATCCCCCCCCCCCCTCTAGTTTGTTGTTAAAAGCATTCATCAGTGTCAGTTGATCGTTCCCGTCTATGGCCCAACTTTGGGATTGGGGTGACATATCTGTCGTATCTAGCGCCACCTTAGGTAGACTTGATTTGTCATTGGGTTCTGTTAGGGTATGTTCACACGGCGTAATTGGGGCGCCGCTCAGCGCGAGCTCCCCGGACACACGATGTGCTGCGGCGCGTACTTTATGTGCCGCAATAGGTTGTGTGAACATACCCTTATAGCTTTGACTTGGTAGTAGCAGTGAGGCGTCAGAAGCCTGATGGCCGATGCTCCATGAAATAGTTGACAACTTTTTCGATCTAGAAGGTATTATGGCTTACCTGCCGGTTCTGGGAGAGTGTATCCTGGCTGCTACCTCCTACAGTTATTTCTTCACCTCGGTCCACCCAGTGTTGGCTGATGAGATTCCGCCATCTGAGTATCATGGCTTCACATTAGAGTGTGATCTGTAGAGACAAGCCCAGGAAGCTTGATGTCACCGTTCATTAGTAAGAGGTGTCTTCCATGGCTTCTAATTCTCCCAGACAGGATCCTACTGTAAACAGTCACATTAGATTGCTGGTTGTTTGTGCCTTATGAAGGTTACATTCAGAGACATTGCTGCTGGTTATAACACCTCCATCTACCCAATGTTGCTCTGATTCTCTCTGCTTTACTTCATCAAGTGTTTATTTCTTTGACTCGATGACTTTCAGCAGTAGGTCCAACAGGACCTTCCCTATCCTACTGTTCAACAACAGCCAGGGGCGTTGCTAGGGTCCCAAAACATCCGGGGCTCGGGCCCTTAAGTTTTTCTGAGTAGGGCTGGGTTCACACGGAATTTTTTGCGTCTCATTGTGAACTGCGGATGTATTTTTACAGCGAAAAACCTTTTGTATGTAGGCTCTGGAGACATATAAGTGATTACACTGCACTTACATTTAGTGCCTTACAAGAGACATCTCTGAAGAGTTGTTCTCTTTCTCTTCTTCTCTATCTGGCCCAGATGCCATGACGTCCTCTCCTGGCAACGACTCTTCACTGTAGAATGTACAAAACAAACATCTTAGACTCCTCATTTTATCAGCATTTCTCTACAATTTCCTATCTTTTTTACAAAATCCCCATCTATAGTGCCCCAAATGGTAATAATGACCCCCTTGTAGGTAAATATTTGCCCCCTATAGCCAAGTAGTTGCCCCCTCTAGCTAGGTTATTAGCCCCTTTAGCCAGTAATATTCCCCCCTTTTGCCAGGTAATATGCCCCCTTTGCCACATATGGCCCCTTAGCCATTAATACGCCTCCCTTACCTAATAAAAATAAAATAAAAAAACCTACTCGCCTCAGCACGGTCCGCATGTCCTGGTCCTGCAGCTTGAGAACGATGTAAGCAGCGTGATGTCATTACGCTGCTTACGCTGTCTCGCGGGGCCCGGGTCCTAATCGGTCGGCAGAGCTGCCAGCTTAGAGGATCCCAGTGTCGCAGGGGGGTGATGAAAGCGGTGCGTCACGCCCTCTGCGACACTGAGGTGTATGTACAGCGCTTACCAAGTGGCGTACATACAGGGGAGAAGACAGGACGGTACCGATCTGTCCTGCCTCTTCCCCGACTCTGACTGCGTGGCCGCTGTGAAACGGCCGTGCGGTGAGAGATCGGCGGGCGCCGTCCACACCAAGGAGCGCTCCAGGCAGATTTATTCGGGGCTCGTGCCCCGAATTAATCTTCCTAGCGACGCCCCTGACAACAGCCAATTAGGAGAAGAAAACATATGACCTGCTTGATGCACTTTGGGCAGATGTTTCCAGAGCACCAAATGCAGACCTGAAGAACATTGTAGGAGGAATTGGAAGCTTCAGATTGATGAAGCCCTGTAAATCTAGATATTCCAGTAAGGAAGGGATAAGGAACGTTAGCAGTGTTGGCAGTTGTAAGAAAAACCAAAAACCTTGTGAATCCTTGCATGAAGCTCCAAGAACCAAACAGGTAGACATCCTAAATGGGTCATCTGTACTACCCACATGGCTGTTCCAACCTGGTGCTGCGTCACTGCTGCAGGAGGGCAATCTCATTTTCTGCCTTTTCAAAGATGATTTGTGCAGAGGAAAAGAAAGCCCTGATATGGCTTTAGATGGCTGGACTCCAGGTTCCTTCATACGAGGAATCTTTTTAGGAGCCATAGTGGACATAGCAGTTTGCTCTGACCTATGTAAATGATTCATATAGACCTTCCCGTATTATTGTGTACTAGAAGTTCATGCTATCACCCACTTTCTTGAAGCATTTATACTTTGGTCACTTTTACTCACATGATCCATACCATATAATGGAGGTTAAAAGGGTTGTCTCACTACCAAGATTACTTTTTATGTTAAAGATCTTGCAAAAACAAGTCCCTTTGCAATATGCGTCCATTAAAAGTATCCTACATATACCTAGATATCACCTCTTGTATTGGCTGCATCAGCTCCTCAGGTCACTATAGCTACAGACCTGTTTGATCCCTCCCGATAGGCTGCCAACACTGGTTGCTATAGCTACAAACCTGGCTTCTACTGCAGCCTAGTAGATGCCAGTAAACACGCTGCTGAATTCAAAGTGAAACCAAGAACACAGGACTGAGGTAAGATGAATCAATGTAGTGAGACAACCCCTTTAAACTTAATGAGTCTCATATATGAAAACTGTTTAGGTCTAAAACGCACTCTTTTGCCCATAGTAACCTATGGGCAAAAAAGTGAGTTTTAGACCTAAACAGGTTCATACATGTGGCCCTAAGTGTACTACGGTCCTTGCTACCCATAGCAACCAATCAGAGCACAGTTTTCATTTTTCCATGGCAGAATAAGAAATGAAAGCTGTTCTCTGGTTGATATAGGTAAAAAATATGGTGTTACGCTTGACAGTTTTCATAAATGAGGTTCTAAGGATGTTCATGCTGCTTCATATCCAAAAAAATCAAAAATTGGTCACCATCAGGGCTGTGGAGTCAGTAAGCCAAAGCTCCAACTCCTTAATTTCCCGAACTCCGACTCCTGACTCCCTCATACACGGCGCATGTTTAAGTGATAATTTTACTGTAGTAAAATCAGGCTTTTTATCACATCATGATACAATAATTAAGCTATTTAAATAGAACATACACTGATAAGTAAAATGGTGACTATGTTTTGAACTTTTGACTTTCAGGCTCCATATCTTGCCATCCACTACAGCTTTGTACGTGAGACTCCCATCATATTATAGACAATCATCTCGGCTATCTTGTACATAAATTTGACTTGCAAGTATTTTGCATCTATTTAGTTTTGCAGATTCTTGTCCTGTAACTGCATTGTTATTGTTTTGCTCCTGAAGATCAAAATGTTAATTTTTATTATTTAGTTAGTATTTGGTAAATCCACCTTTGGTTTTCAGCTCTGCCTGAATCCTTCTGGGCTCTGGATCAGATTCATGGATATCTTGACCAAAATCTGATCCCAGGTCTCTTCTACACATTCCCAATGTTGGTGCAGACTGGACTTGGGTACGAATACAGCTTTTTCTTCAACTCTACCCACAAGTGTTCGATTGGGTTGAGGTCTGGGGACTGTGGAGACCAATACAGCAACTCTACTTCATTGTCATTGAACCATTTCTTCTCCAACCTTGATGTACACTTCAGGTTGTTGTCCTGCTGGACACTAGGTCGTCCTTTTCATCCCCATAGTACTCAAGTATATGAAGTAACTCATCTTGTAGGATATGATTAAGGGCCCACGTGGCCTGAAACGCGTCAGCCGGTGTGTGTGACTTGCTTTTTATGTCTCCTGCACCTAAAAAAGAATCTGCAGGTTTTGGAAGCTGGATACAACCATTTTTCTTCTGCTCTATACATCTTGTAGGATACTCCCATTGAGCTCAATATCCATTCTGGTCAAGTACCCATTTCTCGGTCCGTTAGCCCCCTTTTTCCCTTGATTCTTCCAAGCCTATTTGCCCCCAACAGAGCCCGGTCTATTGACTTTCATCTCATCGCCCCAAATCACCCAAATCTTCCATTTTTTTTCTATGTTTTTTGCAAACTCGAGCCGACGCTTCTTATGACAAGATTGAAGTTGAGGCTTCTTCACCTTTTTTCGGGCCATCGTTCTAGACCTGTGTAATGCATGGTGTTGCATGGATGTCTGTGATCTCACTATTAGGAAGCCTACGAGTCGCCTCCACTGCCGTGTCTGTCGCGTTAGAACTGATAGAACTTGTGATGAACCAACTTGTTGACTCTAATACTTTGCCTGGACGTCCACCTCTTCGCTTTGGAATGGATGGATAGACTCGTATAGATAGATTTCATATTCTTCCAGCTGTCAGGGCCTCACATAATGCAGTTTGGCAATTTTCTTGGCCCAGAGACACCATCAATGAGCTGGATGATGCTGTTTCTCTTTTCTTGGGAAATCTTCTTTATGGCTACTCGAACCAGTGACCTTTCACTTGGAAATCCAACTAATAACACGCTGAGCTATAAGGGAATGTACAGAAAAAGGGGAAAAAAATTACTCCGAAAAAAACAGAAACATGGCCATACTCACTGCTAGAAAAGCTGAGATGAGACTAAACACAGCACAGAGGTAACACAGGCCCCCATGCTATTAAAGAAAAATACCCAGGTGCAGCTGATTGGTGGTAACCCATATATCTCTCCATTAAGTGGACAGAAAGCTGCACCGTAAATTGACATCTATTCACGTAGCATGCAAAAAAGCAAAATGTGAGAACAGGTTGTAATTTGCAGTATACAAGAAAAAAAAAAAATTGTCCCACCACCAGGAGCAAAACAGTAACAATGAAGTTACATGACAAGGATCTGCATAACTAAGCATATGCTAAATAGTTGCAGGTATGTATAAGGTAGGTAAGATGATGCCTATAAAATGATGGTAGTCTCACATTGAAAGGTGTAGTGGCTGGTGAGATATGGAGCCTGAAAGTCAGAAGTTCAAGGCATTGTTTCCCTTTTGCTTGTTGGTGTAAAATATATTTATTGGATACAACTTTAGAACACCCAAAACTTTAATAAATTGTAAATATGCAAAACACTGCAGTAAGTGGGAGGAGGGGGAGAGTTTTCAACAAAAATGTCCTGAATAACATTTGTGGCGTCTATGAATTTGTTCTGAGAAATAGTATCTCCTCCTTTATAGACAACTTCACATCTGATCTCATTATTTCCAGGCTAGAGAACGGCCTCTCTACACAAACTTGGGTTAGTGGCAAAGCGGTGACCACAGGGGCAACATCTTTAACAGTCTCGGGGTATAAAAGAATAGCCTCAGGCACAGTCCATTTTGATGAACGGTTGATCTTTTCTACTTCTTTGAGAGCAAGTGAAACATTTTAATCTGGTCAATCTGTTTGCTATGGGAGTGGCATCTTTTCCCCTGTGGCAATGCTTTGCCTGCTCCATGTCATCCAAATACTTTTCAGAATTAAAGGAGTTGTCTCCCTACAGAGTTTCATAGAATGCATGAATGAAATACTGTCACTTCCTGGTTCAGGCTGACTGTGATTTGCATACAGCTCTGTGATGTATTCAACTCTGTTTTCAGTTGCTAATTAGTTCAGATTAGCTCAGAAGCTTCTCAGAAACTGCTAGCAGGACTTTTTATCTGATCCCTCAAACAAAAGCCCCTAATTAGAGCTGTTTACTTTAGATAAATCAAGCTTTTTACTGCCCAGCAGCACAGAGGCCTGTGTGATGACATCACTCACTGCTATCACATAGAACAAACAGCAGGGGGTAGAGTTGTTTACAGGTTGGTTACTGAGGGAACTGAAATAGCTAGGGAGGTGATTAATTCACTTGTATCTCCTTAACAAAAACAGATGAACAAAGCAATATATTTGGAAAATGTCTTTATTTTGCGTTCCCTACAATTTGAAAGCTATTTGTAACGAGACAACCCCTTTAAACTCTTCATCTGAGGAGGCTGAAGATATGAGAGCAGTGACACTGGCAAGAACCAATTCCTCTTGCTCTTGGCACTGCATTGAACTAACTGGATCAATTTTATTATATATTTTGGGAGTCGGTCCATTTTATAACAACTCCGACTCCACAGCTCTGGTCAGCACATACAAAACAATTTTAAAGAAATCAGTATAAGTGCCTGCTGGCGTGGCAGCATAGCAATACAAACACAACACAATATCAGCAAGAGTCTATGTGCCAAAACAAAGTCAAAGGGAATATAGGATTTTTTTTTTTCAAAATGCATTTCTGCTACTTTAGGATATATGAAAATTTGAGGTACTTAGCGTACAATTTTGATCAAAACTAGAAGGGTATGTTCAGACGCTGTATTTGTGAGGGTATGTCCGCAAATATAGTAATATTGTAGCACTCACTGAGTGCCATGATTTTCTGACGTATTCCCCGCCACATACTTTACATCCGTAAAAAGAACTGAATGGGTGCGCGTTGAAGTACTCAGTGGCCAGTGCGTACTTTCAACAGCAAGCATATAGCAGAGTGCTGATGCTTAAAGAAACAATGATACAGCAGTCCAAAGTCAGACGAGCCCCAGACACTAAAATTCAATAGGTTTTATTATATTCCATTAAAAAAAGGCAGCATCCAAAATACAACTTGAAATCCAAGCCAACGCGTTTCGGGTGTCAAGCACCCTTACTCATGGCATATAGCAGAGCGCACATGTACACGCCGCTATATGCTTAAAAGGTGTTGTCTCACTTCAAGGCTTGCTTTTTATGTTAAAGATCTTGCAAAAACAAGTCACTTTACAATATATGTGCATTAACAGTGCCCTACCTATTCCTAGATATCCCATCTTGTATGGGCTGCATCAGCTCCTCAGGTCGCTATAGTTACAGACCTGTTTGATCTCTCCCGATAGATTGCCAGCACTGATTGCTATAGCTATAGACCTGGGTTCTACTGCAGCCTAGTAGAAGCCAGTAAACACGCCCCTGAATTCAAAGTGAAAGCAGGACTGAGGTAAGATGAATCAATGTAGCGAGACAACCTCTTTAAGTGCCCATCCACCAGCGACAAAGTGACCTCAGTTCAGATGAACCTACTCTGCCATTTTACCTCCATGTCTGTTCAGACCTAAATCTTTTCAGGGAGAGAAGGTCCCAGCTACATCCTGCTCTGATTAAAAACAGTCTGTGTGGATGGGGGGAGTGCACAACCAAAGTGGAGGCTCCCACTCCCCCATACAAACATTCCAAAAATCTAAAATTGTTCAGGACATGTGGTGGCTAGCCTCCATTTTAGTTGTGCCCTCCGCCCATCCACACAGACTGTTTTTGACCAGAGCAGAATGTAGCTGGGACCTTCTCTCCTTGAAAAGATGGAGGTCTGAACGGATACCGGATGAGGTAACATGTCAGAGTAGATTCCCAAGTGCACTTGTTGCGGTGGATGGTCCCTTAGGCCGTGTTCACATGGCTTATTCACGGCGGATTTGTGAGCCGGATTGCGCTCGCAAATCCGGCGTGAATAAGGGCCGGAGCGCGGCGGGTGCGCCGCTCCCCGGCCCCATAGACTGTCATTATCCACGGCGCGTATTGCGCCTGGATAATGTGCATGTCACTGTCTCCCCCCGCGGCGGATTCGCCAAGCGGGGAGGAGCGACGGAATCCACTGTTCTCTATGAGAACTGTGGATTACCGTAATTACTCCGACGGATTGGCGCCGTACTGCAGCGCAACTCCGGCGCGGAGTACGGCGCCAATCCGCGGACAAATAAGCCGTGTGAACGAGGCCTTACAGTTTTGATCAAAAAATCTGTGCTAAGAATCTCACATTTTCATGTATCCTAAAGTAGCAGAAATACATTTTGAAAAAAAATTCTTCTATCCCTTTAGACTTTGTTTTGGTGCTTATGGAGTGCTGCTGATATTGTGCTGTGTTTGCATGCTCCTTCATAGGTCAGTCTACCTAAGTCCTTGGCGTTATTTCCATTTTCTTAACCTGTAGAATGAGTCTGTAGTAGTGGGCTGTTAATATTGAATCACTGGTATATACTTCACTCAGTGTTCTATAATATCAGTCATCTGCTTAAATATGAAGGGAGAAGAGTTAATAAAAGAGACCTTGGCTGCATGACCTGCTTATGGGAGCTCTCATAGGGTTTGCTGTACTAGGTGACATTCAGCATTTATAGGGTAAACCAGCTGAAAACGGTCCAGCATTTTATGGCATGAGTAAATGCACTTTTTTTCCACTGTCATAAAGCGGAAAGTTCGAGGGGACTCGCGTTGATCTGCTGACCAATCTTGACCAGTATCCAGCACAATCAACATTTTGTGCTCAATTGTACAGTTTTTGTTACTTGAGTGATTAATTCAGAAATGTGGGAAGACGCATTAATTTGGGTGTCCTGTCCCAATCACCATTCTTCAACATGTTCCTGGTCTGACCTGGTGCTGGCCTAGCTGGCAGTCGATAGAGCAGGGATGTCAAACTCAAATGCACAGTGGGCTGAAGTTAAGAACTTGGCCAAAGTTGCACGCCAACCTTGATATTTACTGAAACTGCTGCTCATCCCCTTCTGCGTTGCTTCGGCTTGACAGAACCCTGTCTCTTCCCTACAGTGCTTTCCTCCCCCACTGCCTTATGTTTTGCCTGGCTGTTACTTGCGGGTCAAATATAATTACACTGTGGGCCAGATTGGGCCCACGGGTCTGAGTTTTGCACCCCTGCTCAATATCGACATTTTGGAGAAGCTGCCAACCCCCTAGATCAGAACAGGAACATGTTGAAGAATGGTGATTGGGGCAGATGACACAAATGAATGCATAGAGTATTCCTAGCCGGAAAACTGATGGCCGTGTGGAGAACATGTAAAACTTACTATCCACACAATATTTTGAAGCATTTGGCCGGTGTACAGCAGCGCATACCGTGCGCGCCACTATACACTGGTGGTTTTAGAAGTACGCACTGGCATTTTAACATTCGCTGTATAGACCTAGTCTAATACTGTCAGCACTAAGGCAATGTTCACACGGCTTATTGCCGGCGTAATTGCGGGGACGGCCCCATAGACATTCATTATTCACGGCGCGTACGCGCCGTAAATAATGTGCATGTCACTTTCTCCCCCTGCAGCGTATTCGCCGAGTGGGGAGTAGAGACGGAATCCGTAGTTCTCTATGAGAACTGTGGATTACCATAGTTACTGGGACGGATTGGAGCCATACTGCAGCGCAAATCCAGCGCGCAGTACGGCTCCAATCAGTCCCAGAATAAGCCGTGTGAATGAGGCCTTAAGGTATGTTCACACGATGTACTGCGGCGCGTACATCGTGTGTTTCGGGAGCTCCCGCTAATAGGCGCGTACAACCGCGCGGGTGGGGGAGCGGCAGCCCACTGGTCCCATTGACATTCGTTACTCGTTACTCGTATTCACCGCAAATAATTGACATGTCGCTTATCTCCCTGCGCGTACAATACGATCGTATTGTACGCGCCGGGGGACGAGGCGTAATCCATAGTTCGTATTAGAGCGCCAATGCGTGCCGAAATTATGCCGTGTGAACATACCCTTAGTGTAAACGTAGCATAGACATTCTAAAAATTCTTGCTGTTTGATAAATCTGATAAATTTTTCAACATTTTTGCCTAATTTTCCACCTTCAATTACTTGCGCTCAGTATTGCTTTTTAAAGGGTATCGATAGGATGTGCCATGAATGTGTAATAGGGGCAGTTCCAAGAGGTGGGACATGCGCCTATCTTGAGATTGAGCTGGGAAAAAGCAGAGATGTGGTCAGAACACTCCCATTAAAATTAATGGGAGTTCTGAGTACATAATAATGGGACATTATTTACTCAAAAACACAACTGCAAGGCCATACCTGCAGCTCATTGGCTGAACTAGAGACTGAACCTAGTAGGAGGCAACACAAGTCCCTTTGCTTCTTGGAAAAGATATAACAGGTACTAGTGAGCAGAAGCTCACCCACCCCGCCACTTGGGGAGCAACTGAGTGATAAAAAAAAAAAAAACCGCACCTTAAATAAGTACCAGTTCACAACAGGATGCAAAAAAGCCACAATATAATATAGTACAGCTGAGCAGAAGTGAGACCTGCACCTTTCACACCTTTATGGCATGTCTTATGGATATGCCATCAATGTGCATGGTGGGAAAACCACTTTAAGTCACAGGCCTTTCTATTAAGTCATGCTCCTTCATGAGTGCGTCAAATAAGTGTTTTAAAAACTCCTAGTATACATAATGAATGTGGTCTAAAGCATATATGCCATAGTAATTGTGACCAATTATGTTGTCCGAACTTTATTTTTTTTTTAAAGATTGGGACTTTAATCCGTTGCTTAAGAGTTATCTGGTACTTTAAAATTCATGTACTGTCCTTAGGATAAGCCATCAGTACTAGATCAGTGGTGGTGTGACGCTCGGTATGTCCCCTGATACACTGAAGGGTTGTGAAGTTATACATCCGCTTCATTGTTTACTGGGCGCAGCTCCATACTTTTAGTCATTTTCGTGCTTTATATGATAGCTCAGTCCCATTGACTAGAACAGGACAAAGCAGTAGTTAGCTTGCCATACCAGACAGTGCTGCTATGTTTGCTTTACACGCTAATGGACCCCCAGCAGCAATAATTATGGCCTATCCTATAGATACCTGATGTAACCGCTTTATAGTTTGGGGAAATGCCATAATTTATTATAGTTCCTTGCAGGAAACGAATTCTAGATTGGCACTTTTCCTACTGCATATTAAAGGAATGTCATCGTGTTTGTTCGTCTACTTAACTTTTTATGCGTTGTTGTTGCTGGATGCATTTTGTGACTTGTGCTGAATTTTGAATGGCCATTCACCTTTCCACAAACTTTGCATTAATCAATAGTACAAGTAAACATAAGAAAATTTTTAATATAGTTTGAGGGGAAAAAAATGCTTTCTTCACATTTTAGGCTCCCCCCACTTCCTAAACTTACCATTCACTCTAAAAACCGCTGAAAGTCCATGCTAAGAGATCAGATGGTCTGATAGTCTGCTGAATGATCAGGGTGCAGCTGATGTAAGCCTGTGGAGAGGGGGCTTCATTTTCAGTGGAGCTGCTGAAGCTCTAGTGAATGTTACATCTCTTCTAGTGCTTGGTTCTTACAGCTTAGGCTTCGCGTACACGGCATAAGTGAAATTCTGTTATAGAACGCGACCGCTATTTTACAGTCCAGTTTTTAAACTTTTTATTGTCACGGTTTTTGTGTTCGGTTTTCGTTCGGCCCACATTGGACAGTACTATAATCCACCGTTTTCTGATGGATTATAGAACATGTTCTGAGT
This sequence comes from Phyllomedusa bahiana, assembly GCA_025379985.1. Lineage (NCBI taxonomy): Eukaryota > Metazoa > Chordata > Amphibia > Anura > Hylidae > Phyllomedusa > Phyllomedusa bahiana. The sequence goes on along the minus strand of JAODAL010005435.1, from coordinate 86,637 downwards.
TTTTTGATCGGATTTCAATGTTGAAATCCAAACTCTGAAAATCTGAGCTGTGTAGTCTACAGCTTGGTTTTTCTATTGCGGTCTATATTGAAGGTTTACAGTCAGATGTTTGGCGGATTGTAAATGCTGAATCTGCATAAAATCCGACTAAAAACCAGTGCAGTGTAAACGTAACCTTAGGGCATGTCCCCACGGCACGGGTTTTCGGCCGGGTTTTTCAGCCGGTTTGCGGTTTTTCAGACCGCCTGAAAAACCGTCCGAAAATGAGCACAATGGTGCTCTATGGAAAACCAGTGCAGCAGTCCCCACTGCATGGGTTTTCCGTCCGACGGCTTTGCCGCCGGCGGTCCGGCGGCAAAACATTGAGCATGTTCATTCCTCCGTCCGGTTTCCGGACGGAATATGAACAGTTCAATGGGAGGAGTGAGGGCGGCAAAACATTGAGCATGTTCATTCCTCCGTCCGGTTTCCGGACGGAATATGAACAGTTCAATGGGAGGAGTGAGGGCTGTTCTCCGCTCAACGCCCCATTCCCCCCCCCCCGTGGGGCCGGCTGCAAAACCGGACACATACCAACCGGCCAGTATATTTCCACTGCCTTGGGGATGCGCCCATAGGGTCTGGCAAGGTTTTCGAACGGATTTTCAGACGGATTTCAGATTTGAAAACTGTCTGAAAACAGACTGTCAACCATTCCTATAGACTTTGTCACTGCCGTAAAGGAGTTGTCTCACTACATGGATTCATCTTACCTCAGTCCTGTTTTCTTGGTTTCTTTTTAAATTCAGGGGCGTGTTTACTGGCTTCTACTAGGCTGCAGTAGAAGCCAGATCTGTAGCTATAGCAACCAGTGCTGGCAGCCTATCAGGAGTGATAGAACAGGTCTGTAGCTATAGCAGCCTGTGGAGCTGATGTAGCCCATACAAGAGGGGATATTTCAGAATAGGTAGGACACTGTTAATAGACACCTATTGCAAAGTGACTTGTTTTTGCAAGATTTTTAACATAAAAAGCAATTCTTGTAGCGAGACAACCCCTTTAAATTGCTCTATAATGTCCTCCATGCTGCTCCTGCCTCTGAAATATAAGCTAGCAGGTTTTCCTTTCTTGCATGTGTATAGAAGACATCATAGCAGCTAATCTATACCCATTAGTTCTAGGCAGAACCTGCAGAGGAGAAAGCTGGTGAAAATGCCATTTACAAGTTCTGTAATGGCCACAAATACTGACAGTTTTGTCTGAAAAGCTTCTTAAAAGTTCAGGTAAGCTTTAAGATAATGTAGCATCCTACCAAGAAAATGTTTGTTAGTGGGAGGAATTCATTGTTAACTATTTTACAGTATTGCTGCTGCCCCACAAAAACTATTGGCCTCATTATCAAATGTAATCTGAAGGAGGTCTTTGTTGCCTATAGCAACCAATCAGAGCTCAGCTTTTATTTTTGAAACTGTTGTGGAAAGATGAGAGCTGAGCTTTGATTGGCTGCTATAGGTATTTTCACCAGCTTTCACCTCTGCAGATTCTACCTAGAACTAATGGGTGTAGATTAGCTGCTATGATGTCTCCCAAACACTGCACAAGCAAGAAATACTAGACTGTTTTGATAACAATAGGCAGTATGGGGGACATGTATGAAGACTGTCTAGGTCTAAGGGTATGTTCACACGGCTTATTTTGGAGCGTATTTCACCGCGTACTGCGCTTAATACGCAGGGAAATGCGCCACATAATTACGGTAATCTATAGTTCTCGTAGAGAACTATGGATTACGCCTCCTCTCCCCGCTCCTACAATGCGATTGTACTGTACGCGCGGGGAGATAAGTGACATGCCATTTATTCGCGACGCTTACGCCCCGCGAGTTATGCATGTCTTTGGGGCCGGCGAGCTGCCACCCCCCCCTCCCCCATCCCCGTGCCTCGGGAATGTGCGCTGATAAGCGAGAGCTCCCGAAATACACGATGTCTTGCACTGCAGTACATCGTGTGAGCATACCCTTAGGCTATGTTCACACGGCTTAACTGCGGGGCGTAATTTCGCCCCGCAATTGCGCCGTGTGACCGGGGGAGTGAGCGAGGGGCCGGCACTTCGCCGGCCCATAGACAGTCATTGCTAGCGGCGCGTATACACCGCTAGAAAGTGACCTGTCAATTATCTCCCCACTCGCCGTATTCGCCGAGCAGGGAGAGGAGACGTAATGCACAGTTCTCTATGAGAACTGTGTATTACCGTAGTTACTGGGACGGATTCAGCCCGTAATTGGCGCACTCTGGCGCATAATTACGGACTGAATTACGTCCCAGAATAAGCCGTGTGAACATGGCCTTAGACTTTCTTTGTTGCCCATGGCAACCAATCAGAGCTCCCCTTTCATTTCTCTAGAGCAGTGTTCCCCAACTCCAGTCCTCAAGGCACACCAACAGGTCATGTTTTCAGGATCTCCCACAGAATGCACTGACAATAATGCTATCACCTGTGCAATGCTAAGGAGAGCCAGAAATGACCTGTTGGTGTGCCTTGAGGACTAGGGTTGGGAACCTCTGCTCTAGAGCACTATATGACATTAAAGGGGAGCAAACATTACACAGTAAAAAGCTAGAGAGCAGACGCAAGGGGCCCCATATATGAACACAGCCTAGGTCTAAGACTTGTTGCCAATAGCAACCAATCAGAGCTCCCCTTTCATTTCTCTAGAGCACTATATGACATTAAAGCGGAGCTCTGGTTGGTTGCTATGGGCAACAAGGAACGTCTTAGACCTAGACTGTGTTCATACATGTGGCCCCTTGCGTCTCTAGCTTTTTACTGTGTATGTGTTTTTTTTTTTTTTGTTTTTTTTTGTCTTTGCATATACCCTTTTAAATTGTGAAGTGCTGCGGAATATGTTGGCACTATATAAAGATTATTATACAGACAGTCATGAAAATGTCTCTGTATTTTATGCATTTTGTTTATGTATGTATTTTTGTAGTAAATGTTCTAGAACTACTTACTTGCAAAAACAAATTAAAATGCAAATAAAACTCCAGGGGAAGGGTAGGCTGCGGTTTACATAGCCCAAATCGGTGAACTAAATCAATAAATCCAGCTGGTTAGTTCCTTCTATTGCACGCTTATTTCAAAGCAGCGTTGTTGCCCAATCAAGCTTGCCATCGAGTTTTGTTGCCCAAGACGAAGACAAAAGTCACTTGTGTAAGGGCAAGAAGTAGCTGGCACTGAGCTGCAGACCAGGGTCTCTAAATAACAATGGCTTTTATAGGCTTGTGTGAGACACCAATTCAGATCCCAGGGTCAGTTCCTTCAGTCCCCGGACAAGGGACTTTTGTCTCAGTAGGTCCATGTCGGCCAACAATAATACATTACAAGCGCGAATGGGCAGGGAGCTGTCCCTGAATATCGCTATAGACTCGGCTGTCGTGCAGATTACCGTAATCCTCCATCAAGAAAACATCTAGAATATTGCTTTAAATGTGCAAACCTATAGATACCATCAAATCTAACATTTCTATGGTTTTAGTGAAATTCGTAAACGTAAATACCATTGTGAAATCTGCAATGTAAAATATCTGCACGGAGCTTTGTCCCTTATGTGAGTAACCTATGCGAATTCTCGGCTTGTGTTAGGAAATAGCCTATGACTTGAGGCTTGTTTTAAAGTTTGATCTAATTGTTCCACTGATCACTCCCAGTGGCTCGTAACTCCCCAAGCAAGACCGCGCTGCTATTTTTGTTGTTGGAAATTTCCACTCGGCCACCTGTATAAGGTGAGCCTAGCCAACCAGGTAAACACGGCATGTTAGTGATTGACTTTTTTTTTTTTTTCTTTATACTAAATTGTTCTACCTTGTGTTATGCTTAATTTTGCCATATGAAGATAATGTTTATCAGTGACTTGTAGGAATTAAAAAGAAAAGCAATGATGCGAGTAATATTAAAAGGGTTTTCTCCCCATGCCGTTTCACAGAGTCACATCTGTTTTAAAAAACTACTACAGATGTCCAATGAGTAAAAACAAGTGCTTATCAAATCGAGCATTTTGCCGCATATTTGCGCTCTAATACGGGCGAGATGCGTGCCAAAATTACGCATCCTCTCCACTCTCGTACAATACGATCGTATCGGGGAGATAAGTGACATGTCAATTACTTGCGCCGAATACGCCCGGCAAGTAATGACGGTCAATGGGGCCGGCGGGTTGCCGCCCCCCCCCCACCCTCCCCGCGCCGCAGGAGTACGTGAGTATTAGCGCAACTCCCAAAGCACCCAGCGTAATTGTGGCCATACTGTACGAGCCGCAATTACGCCGTGTTAACATAGCCTTAGTCCAAAGGCGCCATGATGGCTTAAAGCACATACCATAGTCATGTTGGGACCAGTTTATTAACCTTTCTAGGGTGTAACAGGGTTCAGATTTTGTATGGAAAGATTCCAGTCAGGGTCGTCTGTTTTGGGACGGGTTCTCCGAGGTTAGTCTATAGGATTTTTGTAGGCCTTGGTGTTACAGGGTCAACTGCCACTTGTATTTTCTTTCATTACTGCATATATTTGGAACAAGGATACCATTATTATTGATACTTGTGTTTTGCATGTTCTTACGGATTTGGATATGCGCCTTTGGACTCGCGGTAGCTCCATTTATTTTAAATATGTTTCTATTCATTAAAAGTTAAAGGGGTTGTCTCACTACAAGGATTGCTATGTTAAAGATCTTGCAGAAGCATGTCACTTTGCAATATATGTCCATTAACAGTGTCCTACTTATTCCTAGATATCCCATCTTGTATGGGCTGCATCAGCTCCAGGTCACTATAGCTACAGACCTGTTCAATCTCTCTCTGATAGGCTGCCAGCGCTGGTCACTATAGCTACAGACCTGATGTCCTCAGAAGCTTCTCACGGCAGGCCAGTAAGTAAACCCGCCCCTGAATTCAAAAATAAAACCGCTAAAACAGGACTGAGGTGAGAGAAATTGTTGTAGAGAGACAACCCCTTTAAGTCTTAATTATCTCCAGTCTCCATATTTTTGTATCACTCGGTGCAGATAAAAAATTCTCTCTTGAGCATTGCAATGTATTTAGTAAAAGTCTTCATTTACCTTTCCCTACATGTTGAAAGGTAGTATTTGTTGTGAGAAAAACCCTATAATATTAAGAAGCTACTGGTAATAGGTAAAAACTGATTCAGTATGCTATAACTGCAAAGGATGCCAGACAAGGGTCGGTGAAAACAATAGCAGAATTATTTCCTTTATAGTTGTGAATGACCTACCACTTGCTTGGACATTGTCAGAGCACCGTAAAAGCACGTCTTTGCTCGGTGAAGTCCGCTAGTTGTGGTCCTAATTAGGGTATGTTCACACGGCTTATTTTGGGGCGTATTTGGAGCGCTTAACCCTTTGCCGCGGTTCATGAACGCAGCGTAATCAAAGGGCTTTCCCCTGCTCTGTCGGGTGATCGGGACTCCGGTGACCCGACAGAGCCTGGGGAATGGCTTCACAGTCAGCCCTGGGGAGCTAGCGTAGCCCCAGGGCTATCTGTGTAAGAAGCCAGCAATCGGGGCAGACTGTGTGCTGCCCTGATTGCTATCTGTGTCAAACTGACACATTATAATAGCATATATAATTATGCTAAGACATTACTAAGTGTAAAAAAAAATAAAATATATGAATTATCCTTTTATGGAATTTAAAGTAAAAAAACAAAGTGTAGAAAAAATAAAATATAATATAAAAATAAAATGTAATATAAAAAATAATTGTGGATACATTAAACACACATAAAAAAACTACACATATTAGGTATCCACACAACCGTAATAACCTGTAGAATTAATCTAGCAAGTTAAGTGTAAAATGTGAATAGTGTAAAAAAAAAATTGAAAAAAATTCTGCAATAATTTATAAGTGAACGTAAACTATTCCGCCCCAAAAGTACAACTTGTCCCGAATAAAATGAGGCCTCATAAAACTGCATCATTGAAAGAAGAAACAAAAGTTACAACTGTTGAAACACAAGGAGGCAAAAACTAAAAAAAAGTGCTGGTGAGTAAGTACTTTTCAGGCGTCCGGCTTAAAGGGGTTGTCTCGCTACAATGATTCGGTTTTAATTAAAAGATCTTTAAAAAACAAGCAGCTTTGCATTATATCTTCATTGCAAATGTCCTACTGATTTTGAGCTAATCCTGTTAGTAGTAGTACATCAGCTTCTCAAATATCTATAGCAGTGACCTGTTGATCTTATCTCACTGGCTGTCAGGTGGGTGAACTCATCCCTCAGAATACAGGTCGGAGCAGAGAGCCCCTCCTGCACAGAATGCTTCTGTAGTGGAGGGAGGGGGAGGGCTCTGGCTTCTGTGTCTATGCTGCCGGGGAAATTAACCCTGTGTGTGCCTGTTCCTCCTGCTCTCTACACAGATTGAGGAGAGCAGAGATGAAGTGATAAATAGTTGTGACAGCAGTGAAGTGTGTTACTATAATCATGATGTGTCTGTGGAGCTTGACTATAATAATAGAACGGGATCAGGGGAGCGTGGTGAACGCTCATATCTCTCCCTGCTCTGCTGTATTAGTGGACACATCTGAGATAGTAACCCTTCACAGCTGCTCTGTGTCTGTTCTGACAGGTTTTTGTTGTTGCTGGAGATGTGGAGATTTGTATGCTACAGCAGGGGGTATAGGAACACTACATCCCCCTGCTCTGCTATTAGCAATCACAGCTTCACAGACCTCTCCACACTCATAGATCAGCCCTAATACAGTGATTTTAGCACCTGCAGCAGACCTAGGCAGGCACACACAGGTTAACCCTGGCAGCAAACCCCCTCGCCCCCCCCCTGCTGTTAAGAAGTTACAGAGGAGAGCTTTCTGTGTGCTGAGGGGAGGGGGGGGGAAGAGGAGGGGAAAAGAGGCAGACAAGAAGCACGCCCCTCAATTCAACTGCCAGGCACACTGATTAGGCTGAAAGCTTGTAATGAGACAACTCCTTTAAAGGGGATGTATCGCTTCCTTACTTCGGCTCATTCACACTGCTCTTAGCTTCCCAACTCTGTGAATGCAGGGGTGTTTCTTCCCCTCCCAGCTGGATGACATCATCCCCCCTTCACTGCTGGCCTGAGACTCCGCCCCCCCCTCCCCTCTGAGTCCACATATCACTGTGTCTCTCCCTATCAGTCTTATTTTATAAGAGCTGAATACATACCACAGGCTGCATTCAATCTAATCTGAGCACTGATCTCTCACAGCTGGAGATGTATTACAGCTTTCTAAGAACGGCACAGATCTGCGTGTATGCAGGAGAGTTAGGCACAGGGGCAAAACTGGGCATGTTTTCTCATTGTACAATCTGCTGCAGTTGTTTCTGCTAGGTGTGGAGACAGAAAAATGCTACGGCCCCTAACTCTGAGTCATTATGTACAGCCCGTGAATCGACCCAGGGGCTGTACAGAATGTAAATGAGCTCTCAGCTAGTGAATTGCAAGGAGGAGGGATCAGGAGGGATTAGACCCACACTGGATATCCGTGTAAATAAAAACACAAGATAAGGGACACTGTGAGAACAAGACAGCTTTGCTAATGACATCCAATTGCAAAGTTGCTTGTTTTCACTGTCCCCTTATTCTGAAGACCATTTAATGAAACGATAACACCCCTTTAAGGGGTTAAGAAATAATAAGAAAGCATGTTTCCAAAAGGGTAAAAGGGGGTAACTGAGTAACCTCCAGAAACCTAAAAAAAGAAGGAAAAATGATGCCATTGATATAATGTGAATACACAATGGTAGTTTGGAAGTGGGAAAGATATTCACCTTAAAAGGGTTGTCTCACTACAGGGATTGCTTTTTATGTTAAAGATCTTGCAAAAACAAGTCACTTTGCAATATATGTCCATTAACAGTGTCCTACCTATTTCTAGATCCTCTGGTATGGGCTGCATCAGCTCCTCAGGTCACTATAGCTACAGACCTTTTGGATCTCTCCTGATAGGTTGCCAGCACTAGTTGCTATAGCTACAGACCTGGCTTCTACTGCAGCCTAGTGGAAGCCAGTAAACACGCCCCTGAATTCAAAGTGAAACCAAGAAAGCAGGACTGAGGTAAGATGAATCAATGTAGTGAGACAACCCCTTTAATGCCTGTTATGCCAATACTGTTCCCAGTTCTCCCAGGTCTTTAGAACAGAAGATTGTCCCAGCTGCTATCTGTCCCTTCATCACTGCATTAAACTGCTTCAAAACTATGGACCACATGTATGAAAACAGTTTAGGTCTAAACTATGGGCAAAAGAGTGAGTTTTAGACCTTAACAGTTTCATACATGTGGCCCGATGTATTAATCTGCTCCTTCTGCTCTAGAACATCTTGCCTGCCAATCAGATAGCAAGTTTAATGTGACAGGTTGTATTACTGTAGTGCCGAGTCACTGAGTGTACAGGGTACATTTGCACACTATAGGGCTGTATAGTTCTTTTGCACCGCTGCAGGTACAGTCCTTTATTTTTATTTACGTACTATTTAAGCAACTTGTTACATTCATGTTATGGATCTACATGCACAAGTCCCATTGGGCTTGTTTTCTAGTTAAGCGAGTTGTCTCACTACAAGAATTGCTTTTTATGTTCAAGATCTTGCAAAAACAAGTCACTTTGCAATATATGTCCATTAACAGTGTCCTACCTATTCCTAGATATCCCCTCTTGTATGGGCTGCATCCGCTCCTAAGGTCGCTATATCTACAGACCTGTTTGATCTATCCTGATAGGCTGCCAACACTGGCTGCTATAGCTACAGACCTGGCTTCTACTGCAGCCTAGTAGAAGACAGTAAACATGCCCCTGAATTCAAACTAAAACCAAGAAAACAGGACTGTGGTAACATGAATCAATGTAGTGAGACAACCCCTCTAAGTCTTTATTCGTAGACATTTAACAGAAGAGTTGCGCTTAGCCATTGGTAGTGCAATGAACATTACGACATTGTATGCAGCCTCATCATTAAATGTAATATAAAGCTTGATTGATGCTTTAAGCAAATAAAAACTGTCAACCAATTTATGGGCTGACCACCAACTTAGGAAACCAAAAAGGTTAATACCTAGCAACAAGCCGTGACTATAAATCACAGGGCACGGCAGAAGCTGAATTCCGTGTAAACCCAACTTTATTTTGTGCAGAGTCCATCAGTTATCCTGAAGTCTGTATGGAGTGCATCTGTTCTTCTACTATACATGGAAAATCTGAGTAGTATTCCCTGTCGTCACCATAATATGTCATGAATGTCCTGCCTTATATTTCCTGTAGATGACAATCCAAGGCAAAGCCATTATAGCCTTCTACTACTTGATAAAATGGCTTCTACAACTCTACACCATAGAGATTATTTTCTATCCTTCAATGATGACTTTTCGCAGTGGAATATTATATGCCATGGTCACATTTACAAGCATTGACATTTCTTTGAACTTGTCTTTTGCCTGCAATCCTTAATTCCATACCACATATCCAAAGGATTTGGCATTTTGCCTTCTCTGTTCCCTGTAGATCATTAAACTTTAATTAAAAAAAAAAAAAAAAAATGGAAAAAAAATATGTAGTTAAGAACGGAATTGTACTATTCTGTTTTAGTGTCGTTTTCTTGCTTGCTGCAAAGACTTAAAATTTAAGTTTTCGGGTTTACAATATAAATACAGCATAATATCCGCAGCACTCTACAAACGCCAAAAACAGCCAAAGTGAATACAGAAACCCTTTCAAAATGCAATTCTGCTACTTTTGGATACATACAAAATTTGAGGTTATTAGTGCACATTTTGAGAGCCCCCTGCATTCTGAATGTATAAGGGACCTTCTCTCCCAGAAAATATGGATGTCTGTACAGAAACCGACCGAGTGAAGTAATATGTTAGAGTAGGTTCCCATCTGTACTGAGGTCACCTTGTCACCGTGGATGGGCTGTCTATTTTCTTTAAAATTGTTTTGGAAGTGTTTAATTTTTTTTCTTTTTTACTTGTCCCATTATGAGACTGGACTAAGCAATAGTTTGATTGCTGCTCTAATACATTGCAGTACATGACTGTACTGCAGTGTATTATGCCAACTCTTAGTTAAGCTATTAGGCTGTGTCTACACAGCACATGTTTTGGGTCGGATTTTCGGTGGATTCAGTATTTAAAATCCAACAGTACACAGTGCTGCATAAACGGCAATATAAAATCCATGCTTTAGGCTACACCGCACGCATTTTTTCTGATCGGTTTTAAAATCTTGGAGGATTTTAAAACATAATTTGGATATTCCACCTGGAATGTGGGGGAACGATGACGAAACCAAAAACCGACTGCGGTTTAGCGCAAAAACCGCAGTCCAGCAATGTTAAAATGCTGTCTATTTTGGACGACATTTTAACATATGCTGTGTAGACCTAGCCTTAGACCCTGCCTCCAGAGTTTGGCAAGGCTATGTCACAGACAGACTGGAGGCCATTATTGGGCCTCCAACTGTCATGGCAACCATCAGCACCCCGGATTTGCATAGCAGGGTGCTAACGAGAGACATGGGAGACCTTCTCCCTCTGATAAATCCCTTACAAGGTGCAACTGCTGTTGACTGCGGCATCTAAGGGGTTAAGTCCGGTGCGCTCCCCATTTTTCCCCTTTTTCTACTGACCTGAGGTTGTCTCCGGAGTTGCACGCAAACCAAGTGTTAGAGACCCCTGCTTTAGACTAGCTCTACTTGCAATTACTGTCCTTTGACAATAAATGTACAAACCCTTTGAGGACTGAGGCATTGAAACCAATAAAACCAGAGCCTTTGTTTTTAACAGTCACTTATTCATCTCACCAATAATAATAGAAAAAAAAATCTTTAGAGATAGTTTAGGAAAAAAAAAAAAAAAACCTGGAGAAGACTGATGTAGTTTAGCATTAGATTTAGTCCGATAGCAATTAATTTGACCCATAGATGTATCAATCATGAACTGAACAGTTTTACAGAGGTATGATATGCCCATGTGCCAGAACTGCAATGTTAAGGTGAAGCTAGTCTGCATTTACTAAATTTTCAGTTTCCTATTGCCTCCCTTTGATGGTACGGGTATGTTTACACTGCGTAATGGCGGCGCGTACAGTATGCACCGCAATTACGCCGGGTGTTTTGGGAATCGCGCTGACCAGCATTGACATGCATTACTTATGGCGCGTAATCGGCGCCTGTAATTGACATGTCACTTATCTCCCCGCACGTTCAATACGTATTTAGCGCAAATACGCGGCGAAATGCGTGGTGAATTTACGCCGTGTGAACATACCCTAAGAAGCAGTTGATATCACCTATACTTTCTACAGTGTGTGGAAAAAAACAAAACAAAACAAAAAAAATGCCTACCCTTTCTTTCCATATGTGCTGGCAGTAGCTAGATGGTTTGATGGTGGATATCAGTTGGATCATCTTTCTATTTCTGGTGAGAACATTTTTTGTAGCTTGTTGAAACGGACAGTTTTGTAAAGAAAATGGAAGATCCAGCTTCTCCTAATCTCCTCTTGATTGATAAGGGGTCAAGGACCTAAAAGGGGTTGTCTCACCATGCTGTTTCACAGAGCCTGCTCTTCACAGCCGGCTTCAGGCTTCCAGCTCTTGGTTAATTGTGCAGCTATGCAATTGGAGAGCTAGCTGTTGGCGATAGCTGGCTCTCTATCGAGAAGACCAGGACGGTTTATTACCATCTCTGCCTTCCAACTCACTGTATATACAGGGCTCAGTAACCGATTCATATAGACACCCGGCTTCCCACTACCTGTGTTTGTGTGTTTATATGTGTGTGTATTTGTGTGTGTATATGTGTGTGTTATGTTGTGTTATGTTGTGTGTTTTTGGTAATGTGTGTGTATATATGTGTGTGTGTGTGTGTATATTTGTGTATTTTGTGTGTGTATATGTGTTTATTGTGTTTGTTGTATATGTTGTATGTGTTGTGTAATATGTTTGTGTTGTGTGTAATATGTGTGTGTGTGTTGTATATGTTTGTGTGTGTGTATATTTGTGTGTGTTGTGTGTGTGTATATTGTGTGTGTGTGTATATGTGTGTGTGTGTGTGTAATGTGTGTGTGTGTGTAAAATTGTGTGTGTGGGGTGTATATGTGTGTTGTGTTTGGTATATTTGGTTGTGTGTATATGTTTGTATATATGAATGTGTTTTGTGTATAGATGTGTGTGTGTATGTGTGTTTGTTTTATATGTTGTGGTTGTGTATATGTTGTGGTTGTGTGTGTGTATATGTTTGTGTGTGTGTATCTGTGTGTGTGTATATGTTTGTGTGTGTGTATATGTTTGTGTGTGTGTATATGTTTGTGTGTGTGTATATGTGTGTGTGTGTGTATATGTTTGTGTGTGTGTATATGTTTGTGTGTGTGTATATGTTTGTGGGGTGTGTATATATGTTGTGTGTGTAATATGTGGTGTTATGTGTGTTGTGTGTGTGTATATGTGTGTGTGTGTGTGTGTGTGTGTGTATATGTCTATATATAAATCTGTGAGTGTGTGTCTATATATATGTGTGTGTGTGTGTTTGTATATATATATGTGTGTGTGTGTGTATAAAAAATTTGTGTGGTGTTTTAAAATTTTATATATATATAATAATATAATATATATATATAATATTAATAATATTATTTTTTTGGTGTTATATATATATGGTGTGGGTTGTATATTAAATTATATATATAATAAATATATAAAATATTATGTGTGTTGTGGTTATAAATATTTATAAATATATATATATGTGTTTTGGTGTTTGTATATATATATATATAATAATGTGTGTGTGTGTGTATGTATAAATAAATATATGTGTGTGTGTGTATATAATATATATATATTTTTTAAATAAAAATTTTGTGTGTGGGTGGTATAAAATATATATATTAATTATTTTGGTGTTTGTGTATATTATATATATATAATATATATATATAATATATGTGTGGTGGGGTGTATAATAATATATATACACGCACTTCTGGAAAAAATTGAGCCCACTGAAAAATTTTCGAAATTAATATGTGTTTGTCGTGAAAAGGAATGACACAAAAAAAAAACAAATTTTGTGACGCTTTTTTAATTTTTAAAGAGATTAAAAAAGTAAAAAAAAAAATGTATTACTAAAAATTACATCAAAATAAAGCCTGAGACCTCATGGGGTGAAAGGCGATAGAATTAGAATAACCTAGTGCGTGTTCAAGCATTCATACCCGCATGTGCTGCAGAGAGGGCATATGTGCCAGGTTAGAAACTGGTTAAAGAGAAGTGGAATATCCTGTTCAGTGAAAGTAATTTTTTATTTTTCTTATCTTTCAAATTTAGCTTGTAATTTGTGCAGCGCTGTGGTATATGTTGGTGCCGTAAAATGAAACTTGCCCTGCCAGGACTGATATGTCGTCGTATCGTATGTTCTAGATTTCTCCATGAGTTTTGTTTCTAGCTTTGTGTGGTTGCACTTCCAGTTCATCTCCTCGTGCATATAGGTTGTCCATTAATTGATCTCTAATTCATTACTTTGGGGAAATGGATGTTTTCTCTCCTAGAAAATGGCTGCCTGCTCTTTGTGAAGGGTAAATGACTTGAGTGGCCTGTTGCTCTAAGCGGCTTTAAGCCGCTCTAATCCAATTTAAGGTCAGGTTAACGTGCCGAGATCCGAGCTATATGTGGGTCAAGCCGTAAATGTGTGTGAGCCATTACTACTAGATGCAGGTAGTAGAACGCTTTTGTTATAATTATTACCGCATTTAACATAAACACGCGTCATGGAAGCCTCCATCGTCTAGTCCACACATTGTAAAGGATGTGCAGAAGTCTCTTCTCACATGTTTTGTCTTGTTCCGTCTGATGATTTCCAGTCCTTGATGCCTTTTCCAGTGAGTTGTTTCTAAATGCTCTGACTCTTGATAAACAAGTGGTAATAATGGCCCCAAGATAACAAATGATGGATCTGACTTGGCTTTTCTGCAGCATTAATGTAGGTGTGGTGCCTGAGGGCTTGTAATGCATGTGTTTTCTGATAATGGTTTTCCTTCTTTATCTTGGCAGAATAATCTGATGTATATGAGGAAAACAAGGGCCCAAATCTCCACCGTGTTTTCCTTCATTGATATTTAGATGGGTGGTTGTATATAGATACTGTTACCCGCTAAAGCCTATACATGGATTGTTTATGTAAATGACCTTCCTTTTTTTTTTCCTCCATCATCCATGGACTGAATACTTAAAGGGGTTTTCTCACCACACAGTTTCACAGAGCCACTGTTAGCTTTAGACTTACACATCCTGGTCAGGCTGTGGGTGGGTCTATAGCAGTGATTGACACATCAGCTCTGCTGTTTCCAGCTATTCCTGTTACACTGACATGAGTGCAAGAGATTTACAAAGTGTAGTACACAAGGCTACAGCTTATAAAGAGTGGAAGCTTCTCGGGTGGTTAAAGGGGTGTTCTGGAAGTTAAAAATGCTCATTAGTCCATCAGGACATGAGATGCTCCTGCTCATCCCTGATGTCTGGTCCCTTCATCCCAGCTGAAGAGGTGAATGGGCATCAATCGCCCTACATTACAGCCAATCACAGGCCAGAGAGGACACACGACGTGGAATTGTGACCTGTGATAGGCTACACCTGTCATGTGAACGAGTCTTATCTTTTATTGTTTTTCATGCCCCTTTGGACTTATGAGCATTTTTAACTCCTGGAACACCGCTTTAAGTAAACCAAGTCCTTAAAGGGGTTGTCTCACTACAAGGCTTGCTTTTTATGTTAAAGAGAACCTGTCACATAGTTTATGCCCACCTTGCTGAGGGCAGAACAAGGTAGTGTCAGACCCGCTGTTTCCAGCGCTCTGTCCCTTATTCTGTAAGATGCTGTAGTTTTCATGTATTTAATGCTCAAATCTGCAGTTGTCAGCCAGAAGAGTCATTCAAAGAGTCAGTTTTTTTCAAACCCCGCCAATCGGAGGCTAGCCCCGCCCACCTCAACTGACAAACCTGCTACTTTGAATAGGTAGAAACATGTGAATAACTGTCATTGGGTGGGGCTAACACCTACTCATGAATAAGATTTTAGGGGTAAATGCTCTAAAACTACAGTATCTTACAGAATAAGGGACACAGCGCTGGAAACAGCAGGTCTGACACTATCTTGTGCTGTCCTCAGTAAGAGGGGCATAATCTATGTGACCGGTTCCCTTTAAAGATCTTGCAAAAACAAGTCACTTTGCAATATGTGTCCATTAACATTGCCCTACCTATTCCTAGATAGCCCCTCTTGTATGGACTGCATCAGCTTCTCAGGTCGCTATAGCTACAGACCTGTTTACTCTTTTGATAGGCTGCCAGTGCTGGTAGCCTATAGCTACAGACCTGGCTTCTACTGCAGCCTACTGGAAGCCAGTAAACATGCCCTTGAATTCAATATGAAACCGAGAAAACAGGACTGAGGTGAGATGAATCAATGTAGTGAGACAACCCTTTTAACTAGAGATAAGACTCTGCATGTGGGGACTCCCTATGGGTGGACTGAATGACTAACAGCAGCTTAGAACAACGAAAGATAATAGAGAACAGGGTGAGGTGGTCGGTAACCAGAGAAACCTGTGTACGCTAGTAGGAGATATAATTAATTAATTAATATTATTTTGTTCAACGTTCCATTTGTTGCAGGGCATTGTACATTCAGGGTAGAGGAGAGGGCTACAAACATATGTTAACCCCTTATCAAAATTGGACATACTGGTTCGTCCTAGTGTCGGTAAGGTTCTATATAGCAGGATTGCTCACAATCCCACTGCATAGGTGGCGGGTGCCAGCTGCTAATTGTAGCTGACACCCACCCGTAACAGCACATAATGAGCCAGCTCCGTTCTATGATTTTCAACCCCTTAGGCCCCGTTCACACGGCTGTTTTGGCCGCGGGTTTCGCCACGGCTCTCGCCGCGGTTCCCGGGGCCAAAACCTCGTCTCCCGACGCGGGTTTGCGGCGCGGGCAGTGGGCGTGGTCTCGGCGCAGGAGGGCCGTGGTTTGGGGCGTCCCAGCCGCCCGCCGCGCAGAGCACTCCCTGTCAGGAATTGACCGGAGAGTTCTTCACACGCGCGGGTTTGGCCGCGGCCCCGCAGCTGCGGCCAAACCCGCGGAGTGTGAATTTTAACGCGGTTTCCCATAGGAAACCATGTTAATAAAGTAGACGCGATTTGGTCGCGGTTTTGGCTGCGGAAACCGAGTCGGAACCCTGGGCCATAACCGCGGCCAAATCCGTCGTGTGAACGGGGCCTTAGACACTGTGGCAATCGCGACTGCGGTGTCTAAGTGAATGAGTAACGATGTTGCACAGAAAGTAGTAAAACCGCCATCTTTGCATTCTTTATACAATGCAATAGGCTTTATTAATGATCGCACACCCTAGGGGGACTCAATTTTAAAGTAAAATAAATGGTTTAAAGTGTAAAAAATATTAAAAGTTCAAATCACCCCCCTCCATTGGCATTTTATAAATAAAATAATAAAAAAGACATATTTGGTATCACCGTTTCCATAAAAGTCTGATCTATTAACATACAAAACCATTTATCCCATATGTTGAAAACCGTAGAAGAGAAAAAACTCAAATTGTGGGTTTTTTGGTAATTTCACGTCCTTTAAAATTTGGAATAAAAGTGATTAAAAAAGTCACGTGTGTCCCAAACTGGTAACAATAAAAAAGTACACTCCCCCCCCCCCCCCCCCCTCAAAAAATGCACCTTTGTTCAATTCTGTAGGTGTTAATACAAAAAAGTTATTGGTTGCAGAAAGTGGCACGGTCTCAAAAATTTGAAAAATAGATAATGTTTTTGAATTTTGTTACCATACCAGAACATAAAGAAAACCCTACATGTTTGATCTGGCCGGATTCATATCAACCTGTAGAATACAGATTATGCATCAACTACCGTGAAGATTGAACGCCTTAAAAACAAAACTCCCACAAAGTACTTTTTTTTTTTTCCACATTTGTTGTGCTCTAGCTCTGAAAGGAAGCAAAATCTGAATAATAGTCTTTATTTACCTTTGCCTGCATTAAAGCTAATCAATGTGGTAAGGAGACCTTTTTAAACGACTTATTGTTTCTCACATTTTTATGTACAACACATTTTTTAGATTTTTTTATTTTTATTTTATTTTCCATATCACTTTAATTTTTTTAATAATTCTTAAGTCCTGCAGTTTTCACTTTGGCCACTAAGCCTAATAATAGTCTGACACTTCCTGTTCTGTACAGAAAGTTCTCAGTTGTCTGCTCATTATCAGCACAAAGAGGGTCAAACTGAAAGGAGACACCAGTGTGAATAGATGACACAGGATCCACCAGTCACAAGAGGAGATAGTCACAGTTCACCCTCTCCTCCTCTCTGCACACTGATTTCTTCCCAGGTCACAGAGCATGACTAGAAAACTCTCCTATAGAAGTTAATGGGACTGAGTCAGTCTTAAGTCTCCTATGTGCATGAAGCTACTATAAAGCATCTCTCTGACTGCTGTTAAAGCAGTGCAAACAAGGCCTAGTGGCCAAAGTGAAAACTGCAAGACTTAAGAATTATTAAAAATATTGAGTGATATGAAAAATAAAAATAAAAATTCCTAAAAAAAAAAAGTGTTGAACATAAAATGGGACTTAAACAATGACGCTATTTTTGATGACACATTCCCTTTAATGACCGGGATCAGAGAAACCTCTTAAGGGATTATCTCACTTCAGACAATGATGGCATCCTAGCAATATGCTATCATGGTCTGTAGTGAGATAACCCCTTTAATCCCTACTGGTGATAAAGGGAGGGGTTTTCGGTGATTATACCAGTGCACCTCAACATCACTGTGGCTTTTAGGGCAGTGCCCATCAGGGCATCCTTAACTCCTTAAAGACCGCGCACTGTCTTTTGACGGCGGCCGGTGCGGGTCGTTCGTCTGCAGCGACGTCTTTTTTGGCGTCGCTGCAGACATCGGAGTTTCCGGCGCCGTAATTGCGCTGGGATCGGGGCTGTACTACACAGCCCTGATCCCAGAGCATGTCCTGCGAGCACCAGTGCGGAGGAAACCTCCGCAACCCGGTGCTTTAACCCTTTGATTGCGCCGATGCATTACCGCAGCGCAATCAAAGGGTTCCCCTGCTCTGTCGGGTGATCGGAACACCTGGTTACCCGACAGAGCCCGGGGAACGGCTGCACAGTTAGCCCTGGGGACCTAGAGTGGCCCCAGAGCTGTCTGTGTACTAAGCCAGTGACTAGGACACACTGTGTGCTGTCCTAATCACTGCCTGTGTCAGACTGACACAGATTATAATGTATTAGCATACATGAATATGCTAATACATTACTAAGTGTAAAAAAAAATAAAATAAAAAAAAATGTGAAACAGTTCTCCCTTCACGGGATTAAAAAAAATAAACAGGAAAAGTGTAAGAAAAAAAATAAAAAAAAATAAATAAAAATATTTAGTAAAAAATAATTGTGCATAAACTACACACACACAAAAACATACACATATTAGGTATCCACACGACCGTAATAACCTGTAGAATTAATTTAACAAGTTATTAAGTGTGAAAAGTGAATGGTGTAAAAAAAAAATGTTTTTAAAAATAAAAAAAATACTGCAATTATTTTTAAGTGAACTTAAACTATTCGCCTAAAAAGTACAACTTGTCTTGACTAAAACGAGGCCTCATACAACTGCGTCATTGAAAAAATTAAAAAGTTACAACTGTTGAAACGTAAGGAGGCAAAAACGAAAAAAAAAATGTTCTGGTCATTAACTACTTTTCAGGCGTTCGGGTAAAGGGGTTAAGGCATATTGATGTGATTAACCCTGCACAGCTCCTTTTAAGAATGTTTTACATTGGTTGCTGATAGGGATAGTGGGTAAGAACCATTACTGGTCACATTCTTACAGAAGTGCTCTGTGACTCAACCAGACTCCCAGTTCCTTGTGCTTTTCTTCTTTCTTTGCGTGTGATCCAGCTGACTTATTTCTGCTTCTGTTTACTTGCGGGAGTGAAGGCATGCTGATGTTTATGAGGAAGCTTAGGCCTTGTCCTTCTAGAATTAGCCAATGTTTGAAACTAATTTTAGGAAGGTCAGTGCTACAGATGCTTAGTAAGTCAGCTGTAGTTTTGTTTCAGACTAGATATATCTCCATCCAGATATTTATAAGGCATCTGTGTTGCACTTTGAATCTTCCATGGAGCTCCCATTAAAAAGGTATCCCCATTTCATTGATTTAGCTTTAAACACGTAGGCAAAGGTAAATAAAGACTATTACAAATACATTGCTGTTCTGATTTTGCTTCTCTTCAGGGCTAGGAGTAGACCTTCTCTCCTACTTTTGCACACAAGCTTCACTAGTTCTCTGATAACCAACAAAAATAATAATTTTGCAGTGCAGAATCGTATATTTTATTCCCTGGTTACTGGCCACCTCTCTCTGCTCTTGTGGGCTCTACGGTGCCTTGCGAAAGTATTCGGCCCCCTTGAACTTTTCAACCTTTTGGCACATTTCAGGCTTCAAACATAAAGATATTACATTTTAATTTTTTTGGGGGGAAGAATCAACAACAAGTGGGACACAATTGTGAAGTGGAACGACATTTATTGGATATTTTAGACTTTGTAAAAAAATAAAAAACTGAAAAGTGGGGCGTGCAAAATTATTCGGCCCCTTTACGTTCAGTGCAGGAAACTCACTCCAGAAGTTCAGTGAGGATCTCTGAATGATCCAATGTTGTCCTAAATGACTGATGATGATAAATATAATCCACCTAGTGTAATCAATCTCTGTATAAATGCACTTGCTCTGTGATAGTCTCAGGGTTCTGTTTAAAGCGCAGAGATCATCATACAGACCAAGGAACACACCAGGCAGGTCCGTAATACTGTTGTGGAGAAGTTTAAATCCAGATTTGGATATAAAAAGATTTCCTAAACTTTAAACATCCCAAGGAGCACTGTGCAAGCGATCATATTGAAATGGAAGGAGTATCAGACCACTGCAAATCTACCAAGACCCGGCCGTCCCTGTAAACTTTCATCTCAAACAAGGAGAAGACTGATCAGAGATGCAGCCAAGAGGCCCATGATCACTCTGGATGAACTGCAGAGATCTACAGCTGAGGTGGGAGAGTCTGTCCATAGGACAACAATCAGTCGTACACTGCACAAATCTAGGCCTTTATGGAAGAGTGGCAAGAAGAAGCCATTTCTCAAAGATATCCATAAAAAGTCTCGTTTAACCCCTTAACGACCGAGCACCGTCTTTTGACGGCGGCCGGTGCGGGTCGTTCGTTACGTCGCTGCAGACTTCGGGGTTTGCGGCGCCGGGCGCCGCAAATTGCGCTGTGATCGGGGCTGTACTACACAGCCCCGATCCCAAAGCATGTCCTGCAGGCATCGGGGGAGCGGAGGAAACCTCCGCAACCCGGTGATTTAACCCTTTGATAGCGGAGGTGCGTTACCGCAGCACAATCAAAGGGATCCCCTGCTCTGTCGGGTGATCGGAACACCCGGTCACCCGACAGAGCTCAGTGAATGGCTGCACAGTCAGCTCTGGGGACCTAGCGTGGCCCCAGAGCTGTCTGTGTATGAAGCCAGTGATTAGGATGCACTGTGTGCTGTCCTAATCACTGCCTGTGTCAGACTGACACAGATTAGAATGTATTAGCATATATAATATGCTAAACATTACTAAGTGTAAAAAAAAAAAAAAAAAAATTAAAAAAATGTAAAACATTTTTCCCTTCATGGTTTTAAAAAAAAAAAAAAAAAAAAAAAAAGTACAAAAAAAACCATAAAGTGTAAAAAAAAATAAAATAAAAAAAGAAAATAAAAATAAATATTTAATAAAAAATAATTGTACATAAATTACACGCACAAAAAAACCTACACATATTTGGTATCCACAAATATAATAACCTGTAGAATTAATCTAACAAGTTATTAAGTGTGAAATGTGAATGGTGTAAAAAAAAAAAAAATACTGCAATTATTTATAAGTGAACTTAAACTATTCCCCCATAAAGTACAACTCGTTTCGAATAAAACGAGGCCTCATCCAACTGCGTCATTGAAAAAATAAAAAAGTTACAACTGTTGAAACGCAAAGGTAAATACAAAAAAAGTTCGGTCTTTAAAACTACTTTTCGGCTTCCGGTTTAAAGGGGGTTTAAATTTTCCCCCAAAAGCCCCTGGGAACACCAAACATGTGGAAAAGGGGCTCGCTCAATAAAACCCAAAAAACCCCCTTTTTTGGCCACAATGCAAAACGATAGTTTGGCAAAAAAACAACACACCATCACCCTAACACACTCCCCCTGCACACAGGGTGGGGCAGCATCGGGTTTGGGCTTTTCTTCAGCGGGGGACGGGGAAAGGTTAAAATTATGGAAGATGGATGGAGCCAAATCAGGACCATTCGGAAGAAAACCTGTTGAGCCCTGAAAAATACCGAGACTGGAGGGAGATTATTTTTCCAACAAGACAATGACCCAAACAAAAGCAAAACCTACAAGGGAAGGTCACAAATAACCTATCCAGGTTTTTAGAAGGCCAATCACAGTCCAGACCGAATCCAACGAGAATCTGGGGAAAAAGGGCTGAAAACTGCTTTTCCCAAACGCTCTCCATCCAACCCCCCGACTCCACGTGCGCCAAGGAAGAAGGCAAGAATTTCAGTCTCCCCCATGTCAAAACTGATAAGACAAAACCCCAAAGCATTTGCTACAAATATTAGGGGGGTTTCACAGGGCTTTATCAACCGAATTTGGGGGACGATTTTGTCCACAATTAGGGCTTGAGGGGGGGCGCTACTCCGGGCCCCATAGCTTCATTACCAGGGGGGGAATTCCCCGGGAAAAAGTGCAGTCACTTTCCCCTCCCCGCTCGGCGAATCCAGACAAATTTCACTTCTCTATGAAACTTGGATTACCGAATGCCTGGCGGGGATTTCAGCCGTTTGGGAGCCAAACGGTGGAATCGGTGCCAAATAAGCGTGGAAGCCCCTTAAACTTAAGAGGGAAAAAAATTTTGCATGCCCACTTTTGGTTTTTTTTTTTTTTTTTTTAACAAAATTTAAAATACCAATACATTTTTTCCACTTCACAAATTTTCCCACTTGTTGGTTGATCTTCACAAAAAATTTTAAAAGTTATACTTTTTGTTTGAAGCCTTAAAATTGGGAAAAGGTTGAAAATTCAAGGTGGCCGAATACTTTTCGCAAGCCGTATTAGCATGGGGCAGGAGGGACCTCACTCCCTCTCTTATCTCTATAATGGAAACTTGTTTTTTCATTACTTACTGCAAGCTTAAACCTTTAGAGCTCTGTACCCCGGCACCACAATTTGAAAAACCCCTGCACTCAGTCACTCTAAGGTAAAAAACAAAATCGGATAGCACATCCGTTTTGAAAGAAAATGTTAGGGGCACACGTTTTTGGGAGTCAAAAATATGCAAAAAAAAATACATCAGCAGCACGTAAAGGCTAAAAAAAGGGCAAAGAGGGCATTAAATTTTTTGGAGAACATTTTCGCTACTAAGAAATACGAAAAAAAAAAATTGACTTTTAATGTGTCCCCCCAATTAGGAAAAGGCGCGTTCCCACTGCCAGGACAAATCCGGACGGTTTGCCGGCCCGGGATTCCCTGTTTTGGGCCGCCCCGCGGGGGGGGGGGCTTTTTTCCTCCGCATGAGCAGAAAGCCCCCCCCCTTCACATTAATGGCCTAAACCGGGCGGAAGAAGAACATGCCATTTTTTGCGGGGGGAAAAACCCCCAACGGAAAACCCGGGGATGGGGACTGCTGCACGGGTTTTCCATAGAGCACCATTTTGGGTCATTTTTGGCCGGGTTTTTCAGGGGGTCTAAAAACCGCAAACCCGGGCCCAAAAAACCCGTTTCCGTGGGGAATGCCCAAATTCATAGCGTCATAGAAGCCATTGAATTATGCCGTTTCCCTGACTGCATTGAACCGGGGGGGAAAGAAGGGACATGTCATTTTTTTTTCCCGGGTGTTTACTTGCGGGGGGATAATAGAGGTTAGGGGGCCCCTGCCCCCACTCCACCGGGTGAACAACCCGAACACAGACTGATATGCCACTCCTGTTTTTTGAAACGCCTAAAACCAACCAAAAATTGGACCCGAACCCGCCTTGGCTTTTTAAACGCAGGGTGAAAAACCCCTTTTAAGGGGGAAATATTTTGGGTAGTCTAAAATACAATTGGGAGCATTGGTATTTTGCCTTTTGCCTAGAAATTTTGATGGTTTTTTATCCCGCCCTTAAACAGCGTTTTCATGTTTTCGTATTTTTGTTCTCTTACAGTAAAATTTCGGTGCTTCAGAAGTTTATATTGGAACACGGTTGGCACGTGTTGTGCAATTTCCCTTCCACATGTGCTCTTGTGTCACCGTGGAGCACGGAAAGGACATGTCCCGCGCATACAAAGTGGGGGGAAAACTTCTCACCCACCACAATGAAGACCAGACTTCCATTTTTGACTCTGCCTGTGGTCACAAGGCATTATGGGAAAGGAGCGGGAAAACCACTGCCCCTCTATAGTTGTAAAAAATCCCAATTTACTTCGATTCACAATCTTTTGAAAACAAAAAGAAATTTCAAGCCAATATTCTCATCTACATACGTTTCGGGTTTTGCCCCTATCAGTGTAGACGAGCGATTTTTGGCTTACTGGGGGGGCAATGATGGGTAGAGGGGGGGAACATCTCCCCTTTAGGGAGAGCACCATTTAAGGTTGTACAATAATTCCTTTTTGCTTCCAAAGATTCAGTGAATCAAAGTAAATTGAGGATTTGTTACACCAAAAAAAGGGGGGCGCAGGACTTTCCACTCCTTCCCATAATCCTTGTGATAGCAGAGCGAGTAGTGGGCTAAAAGGCAAAACAAAACCTAACCCTTTAAAGGTGCTCTCCATAAGGAAGATTTTTCCCCCCCTCCTGTGTGTAATCCAATATATTCCATTTTTCGGGCTCAGCAGGTCCTTTGTAGCAGTTTGTTAAATATTCAAAAGTGACGCTTTGGTGCATCTGTGCTTGTACTTTGTGTTTCTCATTATTCTTTTGACTTTCTACAGGGCTTTTGTTTTTTTTTTTTGTTTTTTTTTTTTTTTTTAATTGTTTGTGAAGGGGTCCCCAAAAGGCCAACCTAGAGGCCATGGAAAAGCCTCAAAGGGGGACGCCCAAAAAAAAAATCCCCCTACCGGCATGCTCGATTATGAATAAAAACATCACACGCAAAAAAAAAGTATTGTATATATTTCACTGTAGACTTTAAAGGGGTGTTTACACTGTGCTGTTTAACAGTCACTGCCAGCTTCAGGCTCTCGCTTCCTGTTCAGGTGGTTCTACAGCAGTGATTGTCATATTGGCTTTGCTATTCCTAACGGAACCTGTTAGGCTATGTTCACACGGTGTAATTGCGGGGACGTATTTCGTATTCCGCCGTGGGATCGGGGGCGGGGCAAGGGGGCCGCCGGCCCCATAGATATTCATTATTCACGTATACGCTGTGAATAGTTGACATGGCACGTCTCTCCCTGCTCGGCGTATTGTCCGAGCGGGGAGAGGAGATGTAATTCTATGAGAACTGTGGATTACCTAATTATTGGCTGATCCCCGCACATATTTACTCAGTACGTGCAAATTACGGGGCAAGATAAGTCCCAATAATTGCTGTGTGAACATAGCCTAAGAGGGACACTGAAGGGTCTAAACAGCAGGGCTACTGAGCTTTAAAGTGTTAACGTTTTTCCCGTAGAGACCTAAACAAGCTCCTGAGCTGCTAAAATAGCAGGAAGTAATGTTACCATCCCAGCAAGGACTCTAGAGCAGAGAGGTGGTTTGTAACCTAGGGAAGATTGTGTACACAAGTAGGAGATAAGAACTGCTTTAGCTGTGAAGGGAAGCAAAATCGACTTAAGATGTCACTGTAGAAAGAGGCGTTTTCATTGTGATGGGAACAGAGCTATAGTTAGAGAACCTGTCACATAGTTTATGCCCCCCTTGCTGAGGACAGCACAAGGTAGTGTCAGACCTGCTGTTCCCAGCACTGTTTCCCTTATTCTGTAAGATGCTGGAGTTTTAGAACATTTAGCCCTCAAATCTTATTCATGAGCAGGTGTTAGCCCCGCCCACCAAAGGCTAGCTCCGCCCACTGACAGTTATTCACATGTTTCTAGCTATTCAAAGTAATATGTTTATCAGTCTAGGTGGGCGGGGCTAGCCTCAGATGGGCGGGGTATGAAAAAAACTGACTGACTCTTTTCTGGATGAAAACTGCATTTGAGCACTAAATACTCCAAAACTACAGCATCTTACAGAATAAGGGGCACAGAATTGTGACAATACGCGGCAAAATGAGCGCCCAGTTACGCACAAACATACCCTTTAATATAATGTAATAGTCCTTGAGCCGGTCATGTTCATTAACACAGTGTTGTGGTCCGCCTGTGCGTCAGCAATGTTGTGGGTCAGCGCCCAGTATGTCTGTGGGGTTAATAGCCATGGTACATCTCGCCTCGGTGCCAAGTAACAGGCTCGGCCTCAGACTAATTAGATATTGACAGCCTTGAGGTGTCCCCCCTGTGTCACAACAATTAGGAGTTCACGGAGTGTGAGGGTTGCACTCCTGAGTCTGCCCCTGCTCTAAGGCTCAGCCTGACAGATCTTGGGATGGGGGTGGCCAATGCCAATCTTTTATTGATGGGCGACTGAAACATTTCACCAAGTCTCTTCGGTGGTGATACTGCAGGAAATATCCTCTCATTGCTTTAGGGCCTATAATAATAAAGTATGCTGGGAATGCACATGCATATACCCGTTATTTGTCAGCTAGGAATTGTTCTTGGGATTTGGGAGGTGGGCTGGGTTGTGTTTTGGGGATAAAAGTTGAAATTTGGTCTTACAATGACATATACTGTATTCTGTTTGTATTACTTTATATCTGACCAATAAAAAGTTTATGGTTAAAAAAGAAATTGTTCTTGGAAATGTTTTAATTGTGACCGTTCTGGGTGAGGGGATCGAACTGTGGCCCGGCACAAATACATCAATTAATTAGAACCAGTGGCATTAGGCGCCAGTAGAATATATTTCTGGGATCCTATGATTTGTCTGTTGGTGGTAGACACATTTTCTTTCCATTGCGGAGAAAGAACAATAGAACAAAGCTATGGGACACTTTGCATAAGTATATGTAAAACACTCCGCTGGCACACCAGAATGTGCGGGAACCCAGCCGTGTTCCCTGACGGCTGATTCAGTAGGGAATCTTCATACTTCCCAAGTGTCCCTATTTTGGAGGGACAGTCCCTATTTTTATCCCAGGTCCCTCTTCGCTCTATAAATGTCCCTCTTTTTCATTTAGGAAACAGATTTGCATCAATAAACTGACTATTGCTTTAAAAAGTATCTGATTGCTTCCTCACTGTATATTACATAACTTACTTCATATCTCATCATTGGATACAATGCAATCCTGAAAATGTCTCCCTTTTTCGCTATCTAAAAAGTTGGCATGTGTGTGTGGGGGTGGGTAGGGCATGCTAGGGCCCGTTCACACGCAAATTGCGCGGATTGGCGCCGTTTTCCCGCCGGATTTGCGCCAATAGCGCCAATCCTCGGAGTCATTACGGTAATCCCTGCCCATAGAGAAGATGGATTCCGTCGCTCCCCCCCGCCGGGGAAATCCCCGGGGGAGAAAGGACATGCAATTTTTTACGGGGCGGCGCGCTGTAAACAATGCATTGTCTATGGCCGGGACGGCGCCCCCACGCGCTCCGGCCCCCCCCCCGTCCGCCCCGTATTCACGGCGGATTGTGCGCTCAATACGGCCACAAATCCGCCGTGAATAAGCCGTGTAACACGGGCCTTTTGTGTGATGTCAGTGTTTTGGCGTGCTAGAAGTGGCCTGATTGACCCCTTTGCATCTCAAAAGTTGGATTTGGGATCTTTGTCCTTACATGATTGGAGTCCATACAAGTCTGTAACATGGTCCTATAGGCACTGCGTGTTCAGTGTTCTCTTCATGGTGCATGTCACCATTCTCTTCTCTTTTTACATTTATTTTTTTATGAATCCAAAGATTTGCTCTGGATCCATATAAGGGGATGTTCACACTGTTGAGTCCGTGTGAACATACGTTTTTAGATACGTGCTTGGATCCGTCTTTCGGACTCTGTGGGGCCGTTCACAGGCTTTTTGCTTACGCCCGATTGGCGCCGACTGCGCCTGGATTTGCGCTGCAGTACGGCGCCAATCCATCGCAGTAATTACGGTAATCCACGCTTCTCATAGAGAACATGGATTCCGTCGCTCCTCCCCGCCGGCGAATCCGCCGCGGGGGAGAAAGTGAAAATACACATGATTCCCGGCGCAATAAAGCGCCGTCGATAATGGAAGAGTCTATGGGGCCGGTGGGCCGCGCCCCCGTCCTTATTCAAAGCCGGGAAATTTTGGGGCGCAATCCGGCTCGCAATTCCGGCTTGAATAAGCCGTGTGAGCCGGGGCTAAACCGACCCAAACACATATCTAAGAATGATCAATAATGTGATTTACATTGCTTTTACTGTGAAACGCGCATCTGCGTTCCCACGAGAGATCGCCGATGCATGACTCATTGGGTCTTTCGGATCCGTCGGATTCTTGGTCCGAAAGACGCAGCAGACGCCCTATTTAAAACTATAGGGTCCGATCTGCTGCATCCAACACCCAGCTGCATGTTGGATACGCGTTGGATCCATTTAGGATCCAATCGGCGATGTGGTTTTCGGATCCAAAACGGATCCAAAAATGCCGTGCAAACAATCCCTAAGCCTTGCTATAGGTCTGTAACACGGCTGTGTGCATGATGCCTTCAGATGAAGCTCCATGTTAGCAGTTTATGCAAATAGTGATCTTGCATTGCAAATGCCAAAAATGCCCTGATACTAAATCAATTTAGAGGAGTAACTTTTTTTTGTTTGCTTTTTTTTATATTTTTTTCGCTCCTTCCTTCCTTCCTTCCTTCCTTCCTTCCTTCCTTCCTTTTTTTCTCTTTCTTTCCTCTTTTGTTTCTCGTTTGTCTTTCCTTTCTTCCTCTTTTGTCTTTCCTTTCTTCCTCTTTTGTCTTTCCTTTCTTCCTCTTTTGTCTTTCCTTTCTTCCTCTTTTGTCTTTCCTGTCTTCGTCTTTTGTCTTTCCTTTTCTTCCTTTTTTGTCTTTCCTTTCTTCCTCTTTGGTCGTTCCTTCTCTTCTCTCTTTGTCTTTCCTTCTCTTTCCTCTTTTGTCTTTCCTTTTCTTCTCTCTTTGTCTTTCCTTTCTTCCTTTTTGTCTTTTCCTTCTCTTCCTCTTTTTCTTTCCTTTCTTCCTCTTTTGTCCTTTTTCCTTTTCTTTCCTCTTTTCTTTCCTTTCTTCCTCTTTTGTCTTTCCTTTCTTCCTCTTTTGTCTTTCCTTTCTTCCTCTTTTGTCTTTCCTTTCTTCCTCTTTTGTCTTTCCTTTCTTCCTCTTTTGTCTTTCCTTTCTTCCTCTTTTGTCTTTCCTTTCTTACTCTTTTGTCTTTCCTTTCTTTTTTTTTTTCCCTCTTTTGTCTTTCCTTTCTTCCTCTTTTGTCTTTCCTTTCTTCCTCTTTTGTCTTTCCTTTCTTCCTCTTTTCTTTCTCTCTTTCCTTTCTCTCTTTCCTTTCTCTTCCTCATTCCTTTCCTTCCTCTCTCTTCCTTTCTCTCTCTCTTTCTTCTCTTTCTCTTTCTCTCTTTCCTTTCTCTCTTCTTTCTCTCTTTCTTTTTCCTTTCTCTCTCTCTCTTTCCTTTCTCTCTTTCCTTTCTCTCTCTTCTCTTTCTCTCTCTTTTACTTTCTCTCTCTTTTCCTTTCTCTCTCTTTTCCTTTCTCTCTCTTTCCTTTCTCTCTCTCTCTTTCTCTCTCTCTCTCTTTTCCTTTCTCTCTCTCTTTCCTTTCTCTCTCTCTCTCCTTTTCCTTTCTCTCTCTCTCTCTCTCTCCTTTCTCTCTCTCTCTCCTTTCTCTCTCCTTTCTCTCTCGTTACAATGAGACCTTGCTTTCTCTTCATGGCTTGCCCTATTTACATGTCATCTGCAGCAGTTGTCTTATTTGGCTCAGAGGGGGGTTCTTACAAATATCTGAGTTAAGTGACATCTGTTGTCACCTCCCCCAATGCAAACACTTCCCCTAACATAACACAAATGTGTTGTGACAAAATGTATTTGTGGTCCAACTTCTAAAACGTTCTGTCCCCAGTTTTCATATGGAGAAGGGTTATTGTGGTTGCAAAGCTCCATGAAATGAGTCGAGCGAGGCTTCTTGGCATTCGGGGTTAATTGCTGATGACAGATTTAAAACTGGCTGAATGTCAAACATAAAGTACTATAGATAAAATACATCCTTCCTGCAGACTGCTGTGTTTATGCCGGTTTTACTGAGCAAGAGTTCCTTGGTTACAGTTCTGTCTGTTGCCTGCGCTATGTTCTTGGGTATATATGTGTAGTAGGTTCATGTTGACTTTTAGGAGACCTAAAACAGAATGTAAAATTGAATACTGGACAGGTCACGCCATGTCTTCATTTGCTTTCCTGTTAGTAATTGTAATGTGTTGTACAATTGAAGCAAACCTGTCAGGTGGTTAAAGGGGTTTTGCCACGATCTAATGATGACGTGGGATCTTCCAAAATGGGTATTCAATCACTTTTCTAAATATAGGTCATTAAAAAAAAGTGAATCATGTGAGATCTACAGCCTTCCTTACATGCCCTTGGTTTCCTGACAGTTTACATTAAACACGACCAGGAGCTGATCTGGCCGCTCTTGCGTGTTTGCACTTCTTATCGCACGGCAGGGAACATGAATTAGCTTTGAAGGGGCTGGGGAGAAAGATTATTTGTCTTTTGTATAGAGAATCCGCTGGTTGTACTGTAATTATCTTCGTAAACATGCAGATACTCCGTGTTCTCTGCTCACCCCCCTCCCTCTCCATCTACAGCCAGAATGAAAGACACTGCCTGCTGAGCTTATCTTCTCTCCTGAGCACAGAAGAGGGAGAAATAAAACGCATATAGCTTGTACACAATACAGTTCTCCTCTGTGGATTAGCAAAACAATATTTGCTCAAATACAGAGATTGAGTATTGGGAACGTGCATGGGAGGTGGAGCGATGACATCACACAGGAGGTACTTGTTTTTTTAAACACAGAAGCACAACGCCCCTTTTTTCAAGCCTCGAGGGGAGTATCAGCCTGTTAGGTAAGGAACTCACTTCTTGACAAAACCCCTTTAATGCTGCCCTATATGAGACCAGGATATAAAGGGAGGGAAGCTGAGCTACATGATGTATAGTTTTGTATGATTTAAAGCAGGGTTTCTGAGTAAGGCTATGTTCACACGGCGCAACTTCGGCGCGTATTTGGCCTCTAATATGGGTGAGATGCGTGCCAAAATTACGGTGATCCATAGTTCTTATAGATAACTATGAATTAAGCCTCCTCTCCCCGCTCGTACAATTCAATAGTGTTATACATGTGGGGAGATAATTGACATGTCCATTATTCACGGCGAATACGCACCGTCTACTCCACGGGAGTACACGCGTATCAGCGCCAGCTGCCGAAAGACACGATGTACTGCGGCGCGTACATAAGCTTGAACATACCCTAAGAAGCAATCCTCTCTTGACAGGACCCTTAGGCTATGTTCACTCAATGTTTTGCGATGTGTACAGTACGCGCCACAGTACATCGTGTCATTCGGGAGCTCGTGCTAATACGCGTGTAGTCCCGCGGCGTGGCGGGGGAGGGGGCAGCCCAACGGCCCCATTGAAATTCATTACTCGCGACGCGTATTCGCCGCAAGTAATTGACGTGTCACTTATATCCCCGCGCATATAGTACGATCATATTGTACGAGCGGGGAGAGGAGGCGTAATCCATAGTTCTCTATAAGATCTACGGATTACCGTCATTTCAGTGCGCGTCTCGTTCGTATTAGAGGGTGAATGCGCTGCGTAGTGTGCGCTGAAATTGGCCCGTGTGAACATACCCTTAGGCCGGATTGGCGCCGTACTCCGCGCCGGATTTGCGCTGCAGTACGGCGCCAATCCGTCGCAGTAATTACGATAATCCACTGTTCTCATAGAGAACAGTGGATTCCGTCGCTCCTACCCGCTCGGCGAATCCGCCGGGCGGGGAGAAAGTGACCTGCACATTATCCAGGCGCAATACGTGGATAATGGAAGTCTATGGGGCCGGCGGGCCGCGCCCCCGCACCCACCCCTTATTCAAGCCGGAATTGCGAGCGCAATCCGGCGTGAATAAGCCGTGTGAACGGGGCCTTAGGATACAGAGAGATTCCTGCTTACCCCACCCCCATACAGTGATTGACAGCTTTCCCAGTATCCGTGTGTGTACAGAGCACAGTGTCAGTCACTGTATGTGGGTGGGGTAAGCAGGATTTACAGTCTGTCCCAGGACTCCTGCAGCCTTAAGCTAGATTCACAGAACATATTTTTTTCTATAGAAAAATGTGTCGTTTTAAAATGTGGCAGAAAGCCAAGGGACAACCACGGAGATTTGTGCAGATAGATTTCACTGCAGTTTAGGACACAGATTAGCCCTGTATAATTGAGCCAACCCCCATCTTGGCAACTGTTGCGTTTTCCACAAAGAAGAAAAGTAGAATCGCTCCCGTTTTATATATGGCGCATAATGCATCACAAGACCATAAGTCATATTGTAGGTCAGTAAGGCTATGTTCACACGGCTTATTGCGGGGACGGATTTCTCCTGCAATTACGCCGGCTGCCTGGGGGTGGGGGTGTTTTCCCCCGTCCCCTTAGGCCCCGTTCACACGGCTTATTGCCGACGGATTTGTGAGCCGTATTGAGTGCACAAATCCGCCGTGAATACGGGGCGGGACGGGGGCGGGGCCGGAGCGCCGCGGGGGCGCCCCGCCCCGCCCCAAAGACAAAGCCTTGTTTAAGGCGCGTCCGCGCCGTAAAATAATGTGCATGTTCACTTTCTCCCCCCCGCGGCGGATTTGCCGAGCGGGAGGAGCGACGGATTCCCACTGTTCTCAATGAGAGCAGTGGATTAAACCGTAATGACTCAGACGGATTGGCGTCGTACTGCAGCACAAATCCGGCGCGGAGTACGGCGCCAATCCGTCGGCAAATAAGCCGTGTGAACGGGGCCATAGACTTTCATTATCCACGGCGCGTATCCCGCCGGGATAATGTGCATGTGCTCGCCGTATTTCACGAGCGGGGAGCAGAGACGGAATCCATAGTTCTCTATGAGAACTGTGGATTACCGTAATGACTGGGACGCATTTGCGCCGTATTTCGTGCCGTACGGCGCGGAATACGGGACCAAATCCGTCCCAAAATAAGCCGTGTGAACATGGCCTGACACGGCTGTGTGCATGGTGCCTGCAGATGAAGCTCTGTGTTTTGGCGGTTAGTCATGCATATAGTGATCTTGCAATACAAAAAACGGTGCACCAATGAGACACTTTACATGCATATCTTGATGCATAAAAAATATCAACATATTTATGAAAAAACGGGGTTGTCTCACTACAAAGATCATAGTTTAAAATGAGGGGAACCAAAATGTAAGCATGTCAGTCCTTGGTTACCATTACCAAGTGCTATGGTTTATGAGAAGTGGCTGATTTATATGTGCTTGGCAATGGACTTGAAGCCCAGATCGGGTAACACCCAGCTAAAGTGTTACTGGCTGTCCGCTGAGCAGCATGTCCCGTCCAGGTTGCGGACAGGAGCGCACACAGTATGTGGATGCAGTGCAGAGGACACAGACGAGAGAGAGACTTAGTGTGCAGTCCCACGTAAATCCCTTTTTTTTGCCTCCGATGCGCAGTCCTATGTAATTCATCTTTGTGACACAAATGTACAGTCCCACGTAAAACAGAGTGCAGCTATATTGTGCATTCCCATGTAAATCACTTTGTGATTCGGCTGTTCAGTCCCACGTAAATTAGGACTAACACAGCTGTACTGTGCAGTCCCACGTTAAAAATCTTGAGACAGATGCGCAATCCCACGTAAATCACTTGTGATACAGATGTAAACGCACAGATAAAGCATATACTTTTGTTCTGTAGAGGTCAGGGGTGTAAGAATCTGCAGGATATATCACTTTGTGAGAGATAGAGAAAAAAAATCGCCCAACTTTCCCGGAGTCCTGAATTTCAAATGCCCATTTTTAGTTACAAAGTATGTAGAGAGCGCGAGACATTTAGATATACACTATCGAGATACACTTAGCTTTTCACTTCCAATGATTCCTTATGTTATGTCTACACAGCAAATCCTAAATGCCATTGTATTTTGTATGGCATTTTGTCATTTGCTGTGTGCACATAGCCTTAGTCTTGGAAAGCGGAGAACCTCTCCATTCCCCCCAGCTCACACAGTATGAATCATCACGTGCACACTGTGGGGTGTTTGCAGAGAGAGAAGATACTCCCTGCTGGGAGGAGAAACACGTCCCTCTATTTCGCAAGCTTTGCTTGGCAATCAGCAGAAAAGGCTGCCGAATGCTGGAACAAGACAACCCCTTTAAACCTATAGCACTCTTTAACCTTGTGCACTACTGTTTAGATCCTTGCATCACCAATAATATCACTTCTAACAGGTTCAGCTACAAATAGTAGGGCTGAAATGCCAATCACTGCTGTAGAATATTCAACAGCCTAACCAGGAAGTGGGAGCCTGAAGCTGACTGTTGTGAGAACACAAGTTTGTCAGTAATAAAGCTAAACCAGCTCCTGTGTTGCTGTTAGGCCTCGTTCACACGGAGGTTTTGCCGTGGTTTTTGCTACGGTTCCCGCGGCCAAAACCTCGTCCGACACTCGCCGCAAACTCGCGTCTCCCGACGTGGGACTGGGCGTGGTCTCGGCACGGGTGGGCCGCGGCTTGCGGAGAGGGTTTGCCCCCATGCAAATTAATAGGCAGGGGGCAAACCACGCCGCGGCCCAGCCGCGCACCACCCGCGGCAACACCGTGCGGACGCCGCGCTGAGGACTCCCTGTCAAGAATTGACAGAAGAGTTCTCACACGGGCGTCAAGGCTGCGGCGTGTGAATATTAACTAATTCCAATAGGAAACCATGTTAATAAACTAGGCGCGATTTGGCCGTGGAAACCATGTCGGAACCCATGGCCATTACCGCGGCCAAATCCGTCATGTGAACATGCCCTTAGGAGACAGCAGAGAGTGATGTCACTGTCCCCGCCATGAATGAAAAAGCACAGAGGTACTAACCTAGGAAAACTTTTGTAGCTTTGAAAAAAAGCCACCTAAGAACAGCAATATATTTGGTCGTAATTTTTTTTTTTTTTTTTTTATAGGCAAAAAAAGTCCAAAAATTGATAATGGTGTCAGCACTCTCACCATAATGATTCCCTCGGCATCTTGTCTTGAAGAGTGCACAGACTAGACTGTAAGCTCCTCAGCCACAAGTACAGATCCAATATAGAGAAAGTGGTCAGCACTTCCATGTAGTAGTAAAAAGAACTTTATTATAATATTAAAATTCCATAAGAGCACAGATGCATGCTTACGCGTTTCAGGCTGTGTAGTGGTCCTTGATCACAGCATGTAGGGGTGGAGCCCCTCCTCCCCTTTTAGGCCAAAATAATTACCTCTCTATGGCAGAGCCCTCTCCCTCTATGCCTGTTGTAAGTCATTCATCGTTATCATTGTACTTTGTTGACACGTTATGTATGTTTCCCCTCCCCCCCTTCTCCCTCCTTGAAAGTACAGCACCCTGGGATCAATGAGGCTTTAAAATAAATAATAATGGCATTATTTCATACCTCCTACATCCAGCTCAGGAGGGGGCGTGTGGGATTTGTTTGAATTGCATAACATGTGACCCAGCAGGATGACATCACCAGGCCTTTCCTCTCTAGTCAAAAAAAGGTCTGTGTTTGTGTAGCTGTAAGTAGTACAAAAGTAGCTCAAAGGTAAAAATTTTGCCTTCAGGGACAAGGGTCCTTTGGTTCAAATCCCTGCAGGAACCA
Organism: Phyllomedusa bahiana; assembly: GCA_025379985.1. Taxonomy (NCBI): domain Eukaryota; kingdom Metazoa; phylum Chordata; class Amphibia; order Anura; family Hylidae; genus Phyllomedusa; species Phyllomedusa bahiana. The sequence goes on along the minus strand of JAODAL010005435.1, from coordinate 51,548 downwards.
AACTTGTGGATTTTATTTCTCTTTATCAATGCACAGACCTGATTGAGATTCCTTTTTATTTTATTTTCACTGTTTTACTAATTACTAAGGAGTACAGAGTACGGGAGTAGAATTACAGCATCCGGGTTTTTAACACTCAGTAGCTGCCTGAGAAGAGAGGTGATGTCTGAGCATGTCCCGACCCAGGCCCTCTCAGCCCTGGTCGTAACCCCCTGGAGACGGGGCTTTAAACAATGGATCACTAAAGGAGTAGCTAAGCCCAAAAACGGTGCAGAATTTTTAATAATATGAATGGTGAAAATGTTTATTATTTAATGTACAAACTTCCCACGTCAATTTTACTTTGTGGCCAGTTCAGGTCTAGATTCAAACCAAAATCAAACGGCAGCAAATGATCAAGGGCTGCTAGATGGCCTGAAACGCGTAAGGGTTTGTTCACACGACGTATCTGATCCTTTTTACGGATCCGTTTTTGATTGAAAAGCGGATCCGAAAAACGCAACAGTTGATACTTTATTTGCATTCTTTTCCAGTTGCGTTTTACGGATCCTCTCTCACTCTCTCTCCCTCACCTGTCCGTCCGTCCCCCTCACCTGTCCGTCCGTCCATCCTCCTGCAGCATCTCACCTGTCCAGCCAGCCAGCCATCCCCCTGCAGCACCTAACCCATCCCCACCGCCGGATGCCCCCGTCCTCCCGCCACCCTGCCTTTTCCCGCATCCGCTTTCAGGATCAAAGCGCATCTGATACGTACCGTGGGGTGTGGAGCGCTTTTGGACAGGTGCCAAAGCGGACCCAATTATCTCCTATTGGGCTTTCACTTGCGTAAAACGCAATAAGAAATTGACATGTAAATTTCCCTTAAAGCGGAATGCGAAAAGCGCAGAAAAGCCCCTCAAAAGCGCATCCGATCTCCCGTGGGAACAGCATGCGTTTTTTGCCATTTCAACTCAATGTTAATCACACTGACAAGTGTTAGTTCCGTTTTGCGGATCCGTAATACGTATCACAAAATCGTTGTGTGACCAGGCCCTAAGCGTGCATATAATAACGTTTTTACTGCTACATGGAAGAAGTGCTGACAACTTTCTCTATTATGGATCAATCCTCTTTATTTACCTTGACCTACATGTATAAAGCCAATCAGTATATGGTTAGAATATCCCTTATTTTTAGATTATGTCTTATACAGGAAATGTATGGGCCCATAGCGTACCCTGTATGTCTGATTTCATATAAGAAAAACTGTGCCATGATGCGTTCTGTATTACAGAGGTCCTCCCTATTGGAAGACAATAGGGTGCTACTATACGGTATCTCTCCCTATAACAAGGTCTTGATCATGCCGCCTTTGACCAGATGACTGTGTTGATGAAGGGTAGGGAGTTGTGGAGTCTGTTTGTACTGGCAGAGTCTCCTTTTGTACTTAAACATACCAGGACCCGATGTCTGGGGTTGGGAACACCTCCTCGGCTCCCTGGTGGTTCTCATACGTGCTCTCGGTGACTGTTTGGAATGGAGTCTTATGATGTGTGATTCATTCATGGCATAGTAGGATTACTCCGCGAGAGTCCTAAAACACTGGAGAGAGGTGACTGAACGCTCTGTACTTGGAGGCACAGTAGCTGATATCTTGAGGATAGATGGATCAACCACAAACGTGAGCCTACACCACAGTCATTTACTGGTGGATTTGGTATTTAGAATCCACCAAATTCCGACTGTAAATCATCCCCCTAGACCTCAATAGAAAATCCAATTTACACAGGTCGGATTTCACATGCAAAATCCGATCAAAAAGCGTGGAACATGTTCTATAATCCAGCGTACTTCACTTGAAAATGACGGATTATAGAACAGCTCAATGTTAATAGGAATGGGTCATTTAAAAAATGAGTCATTAAGTCCCGTTTTTTATGTTAAACACATTTTTTTAGGATTTTTTTTTTTTTTTTTTTTAATATAAATTTAAATATTTTTTAATAATTATCAAGTCCTGCAGTTTTCAATTTGGCCACTAGGCCTTGTTTGCATTGCTTTAACAGCAGTCAGATACTTTACAGTAGTTTCATAGGAGACTTAAGACTGACTCAGTCCCATTGATTTCTATAGGAGAGTTTTCTAGTCATGCTCTGTGACCTGGGAAGAAACCAGTGTGCAGGGGGGTGAAAGGGTGAACTGTAACTATCTCCTTGTGACTGGTGGATCCTGTGTTATCTAGTCACACTGGTGTCTCCTTTCAGTGTGACCCTCTTTGTGCTGAGGAGTAGACAACAGAAAATCTTTCTGTACAAAACAGGAAGTGTCAGTTATTAGGCTTAGTGGCCAAAGTGAAAACTGCAGGACTTAAAGGGGTTTTGCCACGATCTCATTTCATGCCTCCAGCTCTGTGTGCTCAGAAGGGGACGTGCGTGATTTGTTTGAATTGCATATCATGTGACCCAGCAGGATGACATGACCAGGCCTTTCCTCTCTCTAGTGAAAGGTCTGTTTATGTAAAGCATTGTGAGTAGCTGAGGTAAAGTTTTTACCTCACAGCACAAGGGTCCTAGGTTCAAATCCCTGCAGGAACTTAACCTGTGGATTTTTTTTTCTCTTTATCAATGCACAAACCTCATTGAGGTTCTTTTTTATGTATTTGCACTGCTTGACTAATTACTAAGGAGTACAGAGGACAGGAGTAGAATGACAGCACTTGGGGCTTGAACACTCAGTAGCTGCCTGAGAGGAGAAGTGATGTCTGAGCATGTGTGACCAGGACTGAGGAGCTCTCAGCTCTGGTCGTATCCCCTGGAGACGAGCTGTAAACAATGGATCACAAAAGGAGCAGCTAAGACAAAAAAACGGTCCAGAATTTTTAATAATGAATGGTGAAAATATTTATTTAATTTGCAAGCTTCCCACGTCAACTTTACTTTGTGGCAAAACCCCTTTAAGAATTATTAAAAAATATTGAAAGAGATATGGAAAATTTAAAAAAAAAAATACTAAAGTCATTTTTGATGACACATTCCCTTTAATGGGCAGATCCAAATCCAAAAAAAGACCACAAAATCTGCGGTTAAAAAAAAAAAAAAAAGAAACGAAAACCAATTGTAAAATACTGTTTGGATTCTATCACCTAATTGGACTGTATTTTACAATTGCCGCATGCACGTAGCCTTACAGATGTAACACCAGACTGTATAGTCTGATCCGTCTTGAAGAGTAACAGATATAGACGTGCACATACTGTGTGGATGGATATGAGTATATATTGTGTCATGTAGACGACCTGCTTGTGATACAGGATGCACCAAGGTTTAGCCTTTTGTTGTATAAGCTGGAACTACAGGTACTGAAAATAGCAAAGCAATGTGCAGGTATGTGACAGGGGCCCAGGGCAGAAGCTCAGTGATTAGTGATGTTTGGCTATTTATATCTCCGTCTCCAGATTTTTATGTTATTCATTTATATAGTGCCGTCCTATTCCACGGCGCTGCACAGAGATGGTCACTATGCACATTGCTCCCAGTCCCCATTGGGGAGCACAGTCTAAATTCCAGGGGAACCCATCTGTATGCTTTTCTTGGAATGTGAAGGAAACCGGAGTACCCGAAGGAAACCCACGCCAACACGGGTTGAACATACAAACTCCTTGCAGGTGTTGTCCTTGGTAGGATTTGTATCCAGGTCTCCAGCGCTGCAAGGCAATCGTGCTAACAGCTGCTGCCCGGATGTGCCATACTTTAAAGGGGTTGTCTCACTACAAAGAACACTTAGGGAACATTAAATGAAGACGTTTTCCAAACATATTGCTTTTTTTGTTCAGGAACTACAAATGATTTTATCACCTTCTGAGCTTTGTCTGGTTCCCCAAGTGACCGACCTGTGTACTTCTTCCCTGCTGTTTGTTCTATCTGATAGCAGGGAGTGATGTCATCACACAGGTTGGGGCCAGCACTGTGAGAGCTTGTGTGTTATCTGATCTTTCAGACAAAAGACAGTAATTACTCTACTGTTTACATTAGCTCAGAAGATTCTCCAGACCTCAGAGAAGGTCATTTATTTAATCTAGACTAATAAACAGATGAGTCTGAATACACACAGCTCATATGCTTTTTACAGACCGCTTGACAGAGCAAAGCAGCATTATTTCATTCATGCATCCTATGAAACTTTGAGATGAGACAACCCCTTTAATTTCACATGGTTAAGTGCGAATGGAAGGTCTTGTGCACATAGTTGGACTTGAGGTCCTTATGCCTCCATGTGCTACCGTATCGTCTTCTAGTGGACAGTACTTCTGTCATACAGCACGCGTTGCATCATGGTGCAGGTGTTTGTTCTTATATGAAATCAGACACATGCAATGTATGCTGTGGGCCCATACATTTCCTGTACAAGGCAGACCTGCAACCAGAGCTGTGGAGTCTGAGTCGGTGCCTATTTTGTCGGAGCTCATAACATGGACCGACTCCCAAAATATATGTTGGTCCAGTTAGTTCGATGCAGTGCAAAGAGCGAGAGGAATTGGGTCCGGCCAGTGCTACTGCTCCCATATCTTCAGCCTTATCACATGAGGAGTGCAATTGATGACATGGAGCAGGCAAAGCGCTGCCCCAGGGGAAAAGATTCTGCTCCCATGACAAACAGGTTTCAGCAACATTTTTCACCTGCTTTCAAAGAGGTAGACAATCAACCTTTCATCAAAACTGACTGTGGCTGAGGCGATTCCTTTATACCCTGACATTGTTAGAGATGTTGCCCCTGTGGCCACCGCTTTGCCCACCACCCAAGTTAGTGTAGAGAGGCCGTTCTCTAGCCTGGAAATAATAAGATCAGATATGAGGTCCTGTATGCAGGATCTGATGGAGGCAATACTATTTCTCAGAACAAATTTAGAGACTCCACAAAATTTCCTGCAGTGTTTTGCATATTTACATTTTTTTTGTGTTCTAAAGTCGTATCCAATAAATATATTTCACACCGACAAGCAAAATAGTAACATTGTTTTGAACTTGTGACTTTCAGGCTCCATATCTCTCCATCCACTACAGCTTTGCACATGAGGCTACTGTAATTTTATATACAGTCATCTTACCGATCTTATACATAAATTTGACTTGCAAGTATTTAGCATCTGCTAAGTTCTGCAGATTCTTTCCTGTAACTCATTGTTACCGTTTTGCTCCTAAAAATCACAATGTTAATTTTTTATTATTTTGTTAGTATTTGGGAAATCCACCTTTTGGTTTTCAATACTGCCTGAATCCTTCTGGACTCTGGATCAGATTCAGGCAGGTCTTGACCAAAATCTGGTCCCAGGTCTCTTCTCCACATTCCCAATGTTGGTGCAGACTGGACTTGGAGACAAATACAGCTTTTTCTTCAACTCTACCCACAAGTGTTCAAAAGATCAAAACATTGTTACCCTTTTGCTTGTCAGTGTCTGTTCTACCTAAATAGCTTGTTTGTTGCATTATAAGGTGATAAAAAAAAAATTAACACCTTACTACAGTAAAGTTATCACTTAAACATGCGCCGTGTATGAGGGAGTCAGGAGTCTGAGTCAGAGGTTTGGGAAATTGAGTCGTCGAGGCTTCGGCTTGCCAACTCCACAGCACATGAGCACACTTTTACTGTGGTTGTATAATAGCGGCCTATAGCAGAATCCAGTTGCCGTATTCCAGGTCTGTAGCACATGGGAGGTGTAATCTTTATTATTGTCTTGCTATATTTGTCTTTTGTATATTTTGCGTTCACAGTTGCATTTTATCAGAACACCTAAATATATACATAAGTGCTTCCTGCAAGTGTTCACTGTCCGCCCACTCTCGGCCCAGCATTGTACAGATGCGGTGACTCTAGAAGAATGAAGAATGTAAAAATAGCTGTTAAACAGGATGATACGAATTCTTAGGGCGATCGCTTTTCCTTGTCAGCAGTCTGCAAACATGCCTCCATTGCTTTACAGCTAGCAGTAGTTCAGTTAACCCTTACAGGTCCAGCCCTTAGGCTAGGTCTCCACTGCATAGTTTTACGATCGTATTTTCGTCGCTATTAGTTTTTTAAGCGGCGAAGATACGATCGTTCCTGGAGGCAGCAATAGAAAAGACGAGCTGCAGTCTCCACAGCTCGTCTCTTCTCTGCTCGTCTTCTGGTGCCGGCGGATTATACAACATGTAGTACAATACACCGGCACTTTTTAGTTTTCTTGCGTCTTCCCATACAATACAATTGTATGGGTGATGGCAAAAAAAGAGAAGCAACCGCGTTTTTTGTACAAAGCGTGACAAAAACCGCGGTCCTGCATCGGAAAAAAAAAAAACGCCGCGTTCATGCCATTTTTTTTTGTCCGATTCAGTGTAGAGAGAGCCTTACACGCGACGTGTTATGTTTTCTAACTTCATTGGTTTCCTTTCGCTTTATCCTCTTACACTAAGAGGTACATATTTTAGTATTTAAAGGGATTGTCTCACTACAAGGATTGATTTTTATGTTAAAGATCTTGCAAAAACAAGTCACTTTGCAATATGTGTCCTACCTATTCTGAGATATCCCCTCTTGTATGGGCTGCATCAACTCCTCAGGTCGCTATAGCTACAGACTTGTTCAATCTCTCATGATAGGCTGCCAGCACTGGTTGCTATAGCTACAGACCTGGCTTCTACTGCAGCCTAGTAGAAGCCAGTCAATACGCCCCTGATTTCAAAATGAAACTAAGAAAACAGGACTGAGGTGAGATGAATCAATGTAGTGAGACAACCCCTTTAATATTTTCGTGTTCACAGCTTTTCTGAATATAGGTTTCTTTAAGGAAAAAAAACAAGCGTATGCAAATTCTATATAAGGGGCTTGTCTCGCGATGCTGTTTTACAGAGCCTCAGCCAGCTTCAGGCTCGCACTTTTTGGTCAGGCTGTAGGTGGTCTAACAGCAGTGATTGGCATAGCAGCTCTGCTATTTCCTGCTATTCTGTTACAGTGACACGACTTCTGGAGGTTTATAAACAGCAGTGCACAAGACGCTAAAGGGTTCAGGCTTGTCAGTAAATAATGTAAACTCCTGTCAAGATAAGAAACAGCAGGGAGTGACATCACCATCCCGACCACTGCTGCAGCCTGTTAGAGCAGAGAGTTGGTCGGTAATTAGGGAAGTTTGTGTGCAAAACCAGCAGATATCTGTTCCATCTCTAAAGAGAAGCAAAATCAAAGCAGCAATGTGTTTGGTAATTAGTCTTTATTTACCTTTTCCTACATGTTTAAAGCTAATCAATGAAATGGGAATCCATCTTAAAAGCATTTTGGGCCCCCAGAGAAAGCGGTATACAAATCTGACACCACATCGGACCTCTAATCACCTCCAAGCACAACAAATCATACCCAGTTTCCTCCAGCAGACCAGCACTAAAGCAGTAGCTTTACCACTGGGACCCTCATGTCCTGAAAAGTATGGCGGCCTGGAAAGGCACCGATAGGGTTGAGACTTTTTCTGTTTACAGTTGGTCCCCATCTGAACTGAGGCCACTTTGCCATTTTTTGGGCACTCACAATTTTGGTGAATAATATGCATTAAGAGCCTTAAAGGGGTTTTCTCACTACAATAATGAGCTTTCAACAGGTGAAGGTAAATGAAGACTATGACTCGTTTTTTATTTTTCTTTGTGGAGGGGATAAGAGAAATGTTATCTCTTCTGACTAGACACACATTTTTCCTGGTTCCCGACCGTTTCCCTCTCCTCTCTCTCATCTGATTAGCTGAAAGCTGCTGTGTGTTTAAAGGGGTTTTCTAAGAGTTCAAAAAAACGAACTTGTCTATCGGGGCATGATAAAAAAAAAAAAAAAAAAAATTCTACTCACCTCTTGGACGCTCCTTTTGCGTCTCGTTCATCCTGGCTGTAGCGGTGAACGTTCACGTGACCGGTTCAGCCAATCACAAGCCACAGCAGTCAAGTTCACGTGACAGTCACAATGGTCGCCGTGGCCTGTGATTGGCTGCACCTGTCATGTCTTGTGTACTACGGATTTTACATCTCCTGCAGTCATCTCCCTGTAACAAGCTCAGCTCGGAATAGCAGAGCTGATATGCTGCTAGACCCATCTACAACCTAACCAGGAAGTGGGAGTTTGAAGTTGGCCAGGACTCTGCATGGTGAGAAAATCCCTTTAAATTGTCATATATACAATCGGTAACTGAAATGCGCTCTAAAAAAAAAATTCATATATTCCGTCTTTAGCAGTCTCTTGGTGTCTGCAGAGCTGCTGGTTCATTTCTGTGTGTTTGCCAAACGGTGGTTTTGTCCGGGTCTATAAAGATATATTTCTATAAAATAATATACATTATATAAATACATACAAATAGCTAAGATAATTTTCTATATATGATACCTCTAAATGATGAGGATTATACAGTTAACGAATAACATCACTACACAAGGAATAAATATTATCGCCATAACCCCAACTAGCTAGGGCCCCTGTGTCCATGCTCCCTGCCCTGCCTTAAAGGAGTGTTATCGTTTGAGCTGCTCGTGCTGTTCAGTTAATTTTCTCAGATTGAGTTTGAAACCCGAGAGGCGTGTCTCTCCTCCCAGGAGGCGTGTCTCTCCTCCCAGGAGGCGCGTCTCTCCTCCCGGGAGGCGCGTCTCTCCTCCCGGGAGGCGCGTCTCTCCTCCCGGGAGGCGTGTCTCTCCTCCCGGGAGGCGTGTCTCTCCTCCCGGGAGGCGTGTCTCTCCTCCCGGGAGGCGTGTCTCTCCCCCCCGGGAGGCGTGTCCTCTCCCCCCCTCCCGGGAGGCGTGTCTCTCCCCCCCGGGAGGCGTGTCTCTCCCCCCCGGGAGGCGTGTCTCTCCCCCCGGGAGGCGTGTCTCTCCCCCCCGGGAGGCGTGTCTCTCCCCCCGGGAGGCGTGTCTCTCCCCCCGGGGGGCGCGTCTCTCCCCCCCGGGAGTCGTTTCTCTCCCCCCCGGGAGGCGTGTCTCTCCCCCCCCGGAGGCGTGTCTCTCCCCCCCGGGAGGCGTGTCTCTCCCCCCCGGGAGGCGTGTCTCTCCCCCCCGGGAGGCGGTCTCTCCCCCCCGGGAGGCGCGTCTCTCCCCCCCGGGAGGCGCGTCTCTCCCCCCCGGGAGGCGTGTCTCTCCCCCCCGGGAGGCGTGTCTCTCCCCCCCGGGAGGCGTGTCTCTCCCCCCCGGGAGGCGTGTCTCTCCCCCCCCCGGGAGGCGCGTCTCTCCCCCCCGGGAGGCGCGGCTCTCCCCCCCGGGAGGCGCGTCTCTCCCCCCCGGGAGGCGGTCTCTCCCCCCGGGAGGCGTGTCTCTCCCCCCCGGGAGGCGTGTCTCTCCCCCCCGGGAGGCGTGTCTCTCCCCCGGGGGCGGTCTCCCCCGGGAGGCGGTTCTCTCCCCCCCGGGAGGCGTGTCTCTCCCCCCCGGGAGGCGTGTCTCTCCCCCCGGGAGGCGTGTCTCTCCCCCCCGGGAGGCGTGTTCTCTCCCCCCGGGAGGCGTGTCTCTCCCCCCGGGAGGCGTGTCTCTCCCCCCGGGAGGCGTGTCTCTCCCCCCCGGGAGGCGTGTCTTTTCCCCCCCCGGGAGGCGTGTCTCTCCCCCCGGGAGGCGCGTCTCTCCCCCCGGGAGGTGTCACTACCCCCAGGAGGCGTGTCTCATCCTCCCGGACAGGCGCTTCTTTCCAAGTGGAGGCTGATCTGTGACACCCGGGCAGCCCTTCTCTCCCGCCCCTGGAAGCGTGTCATCTCCCACAACCCTGAGGTGTTCTCCCCCCCGGGGCGTGTCCTCCCCCCCGGGGGCGTTCTCTCCCCCCCGGGGCGTGTCTCCCCCCCCCGGGAGGCGGTCTCTCCCCCCCGGAGGCGTGTCTCCCCCCCCGGGAGGTGTCTCCCCCCCCGAGGCGTGTCTTCCCCCACCCCCCGGGAGGCGTGTTCTCCCCCACCCCCCCGGGAGGCGTGTCTCTCCCCCCACCCCCCCGGAGGGGTCTCTCCCCCCCCCCCGGGAGGCGTGTCTCCCCCCCCCCCCCCGGCTTCTCTCCCACCCCCCCCCCCGGGAGGGTTCTTCCCCCCCCCCCCCCCCACCTTCTCCCCCCCCCCCCCCCCCCTCCCCCCCCCCCCCCCCCCCCCGGGAGCGTGTCTCTCCCCCCCCCCCCCCCGGGAGGCGTGTCTCTCCCCCGGGAGGGTGTCTCTCCCCCCAGGTATATACATAAGGTGATGACGTCCAAGGAGCGTTCTCTCCCCCAGGAATACACTACAGGTGATGACGTACAAGGAGGTGCTGCATTCGATCTGAGGACAGAACGCCTTCTTTTCCAAGTACAGCTTAGGACTGGATCTTGAGGAGGTGAATAACTCTTGAAAAGCCCCTAAACAGCGTAATTGCCCGAACATTGACCCTAAAGCTGGGAGATGTACATAGAGCCAGCAGACCTTGGTTTCACTATCGATTACAGCTCAGAGGGGAGTAAACACAGTGTGCAGGCAGCCAATCACAGTGCAGGGGGTGTGGCCAGGGCGTTTCCTGTCTAAGGGCGTATCCCAACAGGCTGAATGAAATGTCAGCCAGCCAATCACAGTGCAGGGGGCGTGTCTAGGGTGCGAGAATCGACCAGGGGGCGTTCTGACCAGCAACAGCAGAAATAGAAACAGATTTTACAGAGATGCTTATATCTGCTAAACCAAGTGACAGAGGTAATGCAACCCAATTACAAAAGTGCTTATTTTTACTGTCCCCATAATCTGAGACATGATCTTTGTAACGATAAAACCCCTTTAAATACATTTGCAGGTTGAGAGCATTTTTAAGTGCACCTCCACCTTGAAGGTTCCCTTCTGGTACAGCTGGGAGTGATCTGATGATAATGCAGAAGTTTTGTTGAAGGAACACTTTGGGTTGTGTCAAGTTCAGGGCCTGAGAGGGCACAACATGAATGTTTAAGGAAGACCAGTGACCATTCTGGATCTGCCTGTTTTAGGAAGAGAGCTGGCTCACTCATGGCATCTCACCCATCCAGCCCATAAGCTCAGTTCTGCACTGCTGAGGGACAAAACCCCGAAACGGCTGTCTGCAGATGAGCGATACTGGCTTGGCATGAATCCTTTTCTAGTAACAGAGGAACAGCACAACACATAGTTATAGTAGAAGATGCTTCACAGGGAACATAAGTATTTCCTAACACAGCCATATCGGCAGCTGTCACAGGTCCTTGTTAAAGGGCACCCTAGAGAATCCCTGTGTCGTGCCCTCTCAGGCCCTGCACTCAGCATTTAACAGTATATCCGTTTTCATGGGAATGTTTACTTTAAATGGTTATGGGGCCGCTACTGGTCTGGAGAATGATTTACCAGTTTCCTGCACATTCAAGTGTAGGGAAACTGTAACCAGCCCTATGTTCTGGGTTGGGGGTATGCTGTGACTCTCCACACAATGAGTAGCTGGGCTGCAGATGTGCAGGGGATACACGGCTAAATTAATGCTACAGCCCTTCAGGATCAGAGGTCAGACCGCCCACGATTAATTATCAAGTGAGGAGAGGTCCTAACGATATGCTGTCCCCAACGATATGCTGTCCCCAACGATATGCTGTCCCCAACGATATGCTGTCCCCAACGATATGCTGTCCCCAACGATATGCTGTCCCCAACGATATGCTGTCCCCAACGATATGCTATCCCCAACGATATGCTATCCCTAATCAAGATGGGAATAAACCTTTTAAAGAGGATCTGCGACCATCCCTGTCCTGTGTTTTAGGAAACGCCAAAGAGGATCCCTTTGTTGTGTGTTTTCCCTGTTGTTCCCCTTAGAAACTTATTACCAAACTGTCAGCTGAGTGTTACTGATAGGAGGTAGGTGGGGTGGGGGGGGTGGGGGGGGTCCCTGCACAGTCTGACATTGTCCAATCAGTAGTAACCAATGAAAGTGCTCTCATCAAAAGAATCACACCGTATACACTCTTAAAGTATAATGAAGTTTTATTAGATATAAAGACAAACCTAAAACGACACAAACGTAAGATCCGAAAGAAATGGTGGATAAGCAAAATAGAAAATAACGGCAAAAAATACCAGAAACTGTGATGATGCCCCAATTATATGTCAGTCCCAGAAAGAAGAGTGAAGTGCATATATAACACACGCACACCACTCAGATTCACTGCGAAAAACCAAAAGTAGTATAATGTTTATAAGAAAGTACAATTATAACAAAGAAAATCACTTCACGTGATTATGATCCCACTTATCCACCCACCTGATGCATGTTTCGCTTACTGCTTCATCAAAGGGATGCTCTTTCTCCATTTCTGTTCTTTCTAGGAAGTATAGGTTTTCATTGTCCAATCAGTGAAGACAGAGAGTGCAGGGATGGTCACGCCCAGCTGACAGATTCGGTAATGCAGTTGTTAAAGGAGGAAAAATCTCTCCTTGGGGAGAGCCACCAATATATTGGTCGGTGTGAGGATTTACTCACCTTTCAGACCTCACTGACTGTTTTACATAAAGCAAAGGCTTATGGGAAAGTAGTGGCGGAGCTCCACAGCGCACTCTATTGGATGTAGTTATCTTCAATTCACATGTAGCTTGTAGGAGCCTTGCAATGTGAAAGGAATTTGAGCCAAACCAGTTAAGTTAATCTGCAGACAGCTGTTTCGGGGTAGTTTCCCTTTGTCAGTGCAGCGTAGACCTTACTGGTTGGCTGGGTGAGAGGCAAGAGTGGCTTGGAAGGAGGAAAAAAAAAATCTCTCCTTGGGGAGAGCCACCAATAAATTGGTCGGTGTGAGGATTTATTTGCCTTTCAGACTTCGTTGACTGTTTTGCATAAAGCAAAGGCTTATGGGAAAAGGAATAACAGAGAAACAGCACAACACGAGTTATAAGAGAAGATGCTCTAGAATTGGTATTTCACAGGGAACACAAGGATTTACGCAGGTGTGTCAGAAATCCTCTTTAAAGCGTGTGCTTTTTTTTATCCACTGCCTGTCAAAAGCTGCTGAAAGTCTGTTTTGGCGCATTTTGCGGGTTTTTTGCATGTTTTTTGGGATCGTTCTAGCCAGTTTTTTTTTTTTTTTTTTTCAAAATGCACGAATTAGATTTTTTGCAAAAAACGTCCTTTTTTTGCGAAAAAATGCTGTTTTTTTTTTTTTTTTTTGCAACGTTTCAAAAAAACAACCAGCAAATAAAACCAAAAAAAAAGACTATTTGTGGAGACAACAGAACTTTAAAGGAAAAATGCTGAAAAAACATGTTTGTGTGCAGTGGAGACATAGCCTTTCTGTGCAGTTTATGGTAGACTGTATATGATACTCAAGTCTTTTTAAGGATGTGTAATAGAGAATAATTTTGAGGTAGGAAGGACTGAACAGATTTAGACAACAAGCCCAGTTATTCATTCATATAGCTTGCTGACAGGCTGCTTTATAGTTATGAGAATCTAAATGATCTCCTGTTTTCCCGAAAATAAGACCTAGTGCATTTTTTTAAAGGGAATGTGTCATCAAAAAATGACTTATTGTTTAACTCCCATCTTTATGTTAAACACATTTTGTAGGAATTTTTGGTTGTGTTTTTTTTTTTTTTTTTTTTTTTTTTTTTCATTTTCCAGATCACTTTCAATATTTTTTTAAATAATTCCTAAGTCCTGCAGTTTTCACTTTGGCCACTAAGCCTAATAATCGTCTGACACTTCCTGTTCTGTTTAGAGAGCTTTTCAGCAGTGTGCTCATTATCAGTAAAAGAAGGGTCAAGCTGAAAGGAGACACCATGTGTACAGATAACACAGAATCCACCAGTCACAAGAGGAGATGTCACAGATCCCCCTCTCCCCTTCCTTCACAATGAAAACTCTCCTATACAAGTCTATGGGACAGAAACTGTCTTAAAAATCCTATGTGCATGAAGCTGCTGTAAAGTATCTCTCTGACTGCTGTTAAAGCAGCGCACGCAAGAATGTCTTCCCCACAATCATATATAGACGGCCAAATAGAGAAATCTACAATCAGGAAATAAAAACGACTGAGAGGAAAATAATAATGGATCAGGGGCTTGATTTAATAAGTAAAAAAAAAAAAAATTGGTGACAGATTCCCTTTAATGCAATTCAGAGTTTGTCTGCTTATGCTGATGTTTGTGATGACAGGACTGCAGTATATTGTTGATTTTTTTTTTTTTTTTTTTTTTTTATTCAACAATAAATGTGAATTCTTGTTCATGAAAAAATAAGACATCCCCTAAAAATAAGTCCTAGCTCATCTTCAGGAGCAAAATTTGATATAAGACACTGTCTTATTTTTGGGGAGACAGGGGATATTGGTTGTAATAGCTAGACATTTTAGTACAACATAATGTTAGCGGATGAGCCTCCACACTGCATGCTGCTGAGAGACGTATGTGTATGAATGACTTCTGGCGATGATAGATAAGTATAGAGCATGTTGTATTTGTGCAGCGTCACTTCACATAGAGACAAAGTAAAATGCTGCATGAAATCCGCTCCTTGCATGTTTTTCTTTTTTTAATCAGCCAAGTCCTTTGACTCATGGTCTCAGATTGCAGGTTATCTCGCAAGATCTGTACATTTAATGCCTACATATGGCTGTAGATGTCTATGTGCATAGTGCAGATACAGTCCCCGGTAGCGTATATTTGCTATTCAGAGCTAATAATGACTTGCCTTTGTTCAGAGAATGTAGAACATCAATATATCATTTGAGCAAAGCCTGAATTAGAAGAACAGACGGGCATTGATATGACTAAAAACTCTCCCTTTGTCTGCCCGGCCTGGTACCGATTGTACATTCCCTTTTAATGGGCAGCAGCGTCAAAAAGGCTTCGTTTTTACACATTTATTAAGAGAAAATACAACTCGTCCTTTTATGTAGGTGCCTATTTTAATCTAGTGCAGACTAGCAATCTATGTTTTTTGCTTTGTATGGGATAGAACATTTCAAGAGGTATTCTCACCATGCTATCTAATTGAGCCACAGGCAGCTTCAGGCTCCCACTTCCTGGTTCTGCTGTGGGCGGGTCTTCAGCAATGATTGACATATCAGCTCTACCATTCCTAGCTGTGCCTGTTAGGAGGAGATTCTAACAGCAGGAGAGAAGACTAATTAATTCGAAGGGTAGGTCCAGGTGAGGAGTAAAATTTACTCATCGGTTTCTTCTATTGAAAATAGTGTCGGCCAACACATAGTATTTCTTGTGGATTTAGACCATCTGTTTTTATTCAATAGATTTATAGTCTCATGTATTGGACCTGGATCTGCGTCCAAAACGTATGTCGCTTTACACAGTTCTTAGCCATCCCCATTGACCTCCATAGTAAATTTTCCACCCGAAATATGATGGAATAATAAACACGTTCAAAGTTTTTTGTTTTACATTTAAAAACCGACCGAAAATACGTGTTATATGAACTGCAAACCATATTTTCTAGTCAATGCAGATGATTTACTTTCGGTTTTAGACGAGTATTTCAAGTCTGAGTGCGTGTGGATTCCAACTTGAAATACTTGTCATGTGGCCAGAGCCTAAAGGGTTGAAGTTTGCCAGTAAGAAACATAAACAAGCTCCTGTGCTGCTGATAGGAAACGGGGAGTGACTTTACCATCCCGACCAGAGCTCTAGAACCTTAGGACCGTGTTCCCCCAACTCCAGTCCTCAAGGCCCCCCCAACTCCAGGTCATGTTTTCAGGATCTCCCACAGAATGCACTGACCATAATTAATCACCTGCACAATGCTTAGGAAAGCCCGAAACCTGACCTGTTGGTGGGCCTTGAAGACTGGAATTGGGGACCCCTGCCTTAGAGCAGAGAGAGGCAGTCGGTAACCTATGGCCATTTTATTTTAACGAGTAGGAGATAACTGCTCTAGCTATGAAGAGAAACAAAATCAGTAGAGCAGTGTATTTGGTAATAGTCTTTATTTACCTTTGCCTACAGGCTTAAAGCTAATCCGTGAAATGGGAATACCCCTTTAATTATCTTGTGTGATTGGGGATTTTGGAAATATGCTTTTTTTCTGAGAGGCTATTGAAATACCTGTTTAGATGTTACATTATCTGAAACTATGAGGAATAAATATTCAAAAGTGTAACTTTCTGCATTTTTCTTTCCAGATGTGCTTGGCGGCAGTGACGATGCATTCCTTGCTAGCATCAGATATTCTGTTATGAGAAGACCACCGTAACCCATTGTAAGGATTCTGATATCTGGTGCAGTATGGCTGGCTTCAAGAGAGGATATGACGGGAAGATCGCCGGACTTTACGATCTGGATAAGACCTTGGGTCGAGGACATTTTGCCGTCGTCAAGCTTGCCCGTCATGTCTTCACTGGTGAAAAAGTAGCGGTGAAAGTAATCGACAAGACCAAATTAGACACTCTAGCTACAGGACATCTTTTCCAAGAAGTCAGATGTATGAAACTGGTGCAACATCCGAACATAGTCCGTCTATACGAAGTGATTGATACACAGACCAAATTATATCTCATTTTAGAGCTTGGAGATGGAGGCGATATGTACGATTACATAATGAAACACGAGGAAGGTCTCAGTGAAGATCTAGCCAAGAAATACTTTGCTCAGATAGTCCATGCAATATCTTACTGCCATAAGTTGCATGTGGTGCATAGGGACCTAAAACCTGAGAACGTCGTGTTCTTTGAAAAGCAAGGACTCGTGAAACTGACGGATTTCGGCTTTAGCAACAAGTTTCAGCCTGGGAAGAAGCTGACGACAAGCTGCGGCTCGCTGGCTTATTCTGCTCCGGAGATATTGCTGGGGGATGAATACGACGCTCCTGCAGTTGGTACGTGGTGTTCTTCTTTAGACGTTAACTTGATTCTTGTTGAAATACTGAATACGAGTCGCACACACAAATTTCAAAAATGCTCTTGCAGCGAAGTGTCTTGTCTATTCATTGCTTTCCCATGGATGTGGAATCAACAGTAAAACATGTCCTAATTCTGAAAGGCTTACGTTGGACCCACTACTCTGTTCCCCAAGAACCTAACCAGGAGATTAGTCATGTGTCCTAGAACCCTAAGCTATTCTGTTCCATTAGTTCAGCTTTGGTGACCTTGGTTTTGCCACGAAGTAAAATTGACGTGGGAAGTTTGTAAATTAAATAATAAACATTTGCCCCTTACATCATTATTAAAAATTCTGGATCGTTTTTCTTTTAGCTGCTCCTTTAGTGATCCATTGTTTACAGCTCATCTCCAAGGGATACGACCAGGGCTGAGAGCTTCTCAGTCCTGGTCACACATGCTCAGACAACACTTCTGTTCTCAGGCAGCTACTGAGTGTTCAAACCCCTGGTGTTGTCACTCTACTACTGTCCTCTGTACTCCTTAGTAAGTAGTCAAACAGTGCAAATAAATAAATAAAAAAAACCTCAATGAGGTATGAGCATTGATGAAGAGAAACAAAATCCACAGGTTTGGTTCCTGCAGGGATTTGAACCGAGGACCCTTGTGCCTGGAGGCAAAAGTTTTACCTCTGAGCTACAATGTAGCTACTTACAGTTCTACACATAAACAGACCTTTCTTTGACTAGAGAGAGGAAAGGCCTGGTGATGTCATCCTGCTGGGTCACTTGATCTGCAATTCAAATAAATCACACACGCCCCCTTCTGAGCACACAGAGCTGAAGAGCTGGATGCAGGAGGTATGAAATGTGATTGTGGCAAAACCCCTTTAAAGGGTTTGTCTGGCAAACCCAAAAAATATTTTTTTTAAAATTACTTGCCTGAGTCTTTGTTTTCTGAGTTCATTTGTGCTATTTCTATACTGTACATACAGTATGCTCACTTCTCTCCAGTCGACCAGCAGTTGTTTTAATGCCATAAAGTCCCAGTATCCTTTGCTGTGTTTTGACTGTCTTTCTGCCATTTAACCTCTGTCTCTGTACAAGTCCTCTGCTTCCTCCCTCATGTTGAAAGCCTTGGGAAGCAGGACCGAAAGCATGTGGCTTCAACTACTGCCCTGTAAAAAGCCCCTTTGTTCACATGATCTCCTGGGCTTAACACAGAGCTTTTTCCTGTGTGTCAAATCAAACCGTTTTAGAACGTATGGTCCTCAAACAGCTAATGTAGAACTGCAGGAAGCCCATAGAAAATTTAGCAGATAACTTTGGGGGCTGTAGTTTATGTATTTAAAAATGTTTTCCATCAAACAACTCCTTTAACCTGGAACCATTCAGGACACCCTCCACCATGTGCTTTGGAAAAAATGCATATGTTTACTAATGTAATCTGTCAATTTCAATGCTTCCTAATTTAAAGGGGTTATCCACCCCCAAAAAAATTATCCTTAAATTGGAACAGAGTGGTTAAAAAAACAAACAAAAAACCTGATACGTACCTAGCTGTTTACCACCTCTTTCACTCTCGGCAATCCGCTTTTCTTGACTCCCGGGTTTCGAGTCCCGACACACTGTAGTATGTAAGTAAATGGAGGAAAAGCTTCTTCTATGTTTTGAGGGTTAATGTTTTGTTTTGTTTTTTGACTACCCTGCCCCCAATGCAGTGTAATTTATTTTTTAGTAGAAAACCTCTTGAGCAGAACGCCTGAAAAATACTTTGTGATCAGCTAAATTTGGTAGTTCTTGCCTCCTTGCATTTCAACAGTTTTTATCTTTAAAGTTGTATGAAGACTTGTTTTATGTGGGAGACGTTGTATTCTTTGGGGGGATGGGGTAGTTTGTTTACAAATCAATTACTGCAGATTTTTTTCATTTTTTTTACACCACCCTCATTTCATACAAAATGTGAATGGTGTAGGTACCTAATGTGTGTAGGGTTTTTTTGTGTGTGATGTATGCACAATAACTTTTGAATTAAATATTTTTTTTTTTAGGGATAACTATTGTACATTTTTTTTTTTTTACATTTAGTAATGTATTAGGTGATTCCTATATATTCTCATACATTATAATCTGTGTCAGACACAAGCAGCAGTCTGGTCAGCGCATGGTGTGCCCTGACTGCAGGCTTCCTTTACAGACAGCCCTGGGGCTACTCTACGTCCCCAGGGCTGATGGATGGTACAGTTGTTCCCTAGGCTCCACCGGGTCACCGGCAGTCCTGATCACCGTTGGAGCAGGGGAAAGCCCTTTGATTATGCTGCGGTCACGGACTGTGGAAACCAATGGGTTAAGCATCGGGGAACAGAGTTTTCCTCTGTTTCCCGGCACTTGCAGAGACTTCTAAAGTGCTCTTGGCCAGCTCCCATTCACTTATGTTTTACCCGTACTATGCGTCAGGGAAAACGTCTCCTTACCATAGCACTTGGTGAATGCTGTGATTTTACCGTAATTGCGGACCGTGTGAACATACCCTTATAAGTAAATCCAGCTCCTGTTGAGAACCTGTGGTGATTCTCTACAACTTTTCCTCACTCTACACTAGATTTACTGTTAGAAAAATAAGCATACTGCACTTAGTGATACTGTGTGGAAAATGTCCGCAGCATGTGAATGAGATTTGTAAAATCCCATCCACTTGCTTGTTGCTGTAATCCACTGTGAGCCTAGGTGTGGACGAGGTTTGTCAGTAATTCACGTACCAGGAGTTTGCAGTAATGTATGATGCTTGAAAAAGAAAACGGGCCTCATTTATAAAAACTGTCTGGCGGTAAGATGGCCTGTGTTGCCCATAGTTACCAATCAGAGCTCAGCTTTCATATATTAAACTACTTTGGAAAAATTAAAGCAGAGCTATGATTGGTCGCTATGGACCGTAGGAACAGTCTTACTCTAAGGGTATGTTCACACGGCTTATTTTGGGACGCATTTCGCCATGTACTGAGAGCGTACTGCGCTCTAATACGAGCGAGATGCGCCCCAATCATTATGGTAATCCATAGTTCTCATAGAGAACTGTGGATTACGCCTCCTCTCCCCGGGTGTACAATACGATCGTATTGTAGGCGCGGGGAGATAATTGGCGTCATTTATTCACGGCGCTTACGCACCGCGAGTAATGGCAGTCTATGGGGCTGGCGGCGCGAGCTCCCGAACACCTGGCGTAATTGCGGGCCGTACTGTACGCCCTGTAATCAGCCGTGTGAACACAGCCTTAGGGTATGTTCACGCGACTGATTTTTTTTTTATGCTGTTTTCGGCGCATTGCTGCTCAAAACGCCCTCTGTTTATTTTCATTGATTCCTATGTAAAACAGCGTTGTAGTTCACACACGCCAAGATTTTTATGCGCATTTTGGATGCTGAAAAAGAAGCGTCGTGTCAATTCTTGAAGCGTTTTCAGCGCCGAAAATCCCCAAAGGAATCAATGGAGAGCTTCAAAACCTTGTATAAAACCTCAGCGTGTTTTTGCCTTAGATAGGATTCAGAGCAAGTGATGTGCTGAGATCCAATCCCCTCTGCAAGGCCAGAGGCATTCTGGGAAATGTAGGCAGCAGAGCTATATTCAAGCTGTCATAAGGAGAATAAATATATAACACAGTAACTAAGACAGGTATACACAAGGCATACATGAAAGCTTGTACACTATTCTTTTATAATTGTGTGTGCTGCATTTTATAGGCAAAAAACGTTCGGAATGCCTCATTAAAAGGTGTGTTCTCACCATGCTGTTTCACAGAGCCCTAGCCAGCTTCAGGCTACCACCTCCTATTCAGACTAGACAATGATTGACATATCAGCTCTGCTATTCCTATCTGAGCCTGTTTAAGGGACATTAGTAAAGAAGGTTTCTAAACAGCAGGGCAGGAGAATGGGTTAAAGTTTGTCAGTGATAAAGAAGGTCCTGTGCTGCGGATAAGACACAGCAGGACTTGAGGTCACCATCTCTGGTGCAGGACTGCAAGAGCACAGAATGTTGTTCGTTAACCTAGGAAAGCTTGTGTATATAAGCAGGAGATCAGAACTGTTGGAAATACCCCTTTAAATCTTATTTCAGTTTGTTGCTACATGTTTTTGGCTACTTAATGTGGTCACTAGAAGGTGCCTCCTTGTTGCGCAGCATCTGCTGGACCAGCAATTATTCTATACAGTTATGTTACTGTATATTAATTATTGAGCTAGCTGTCCTTAAACAGGTCTATCTTGAAATTCGGCATCTTTAGTTGGCCGTACCAATGTGAGGACTGATGTAATATAGGTGAAATTTTCCAAACACCGTTCAGTGTGTTATGTGAAATACTACACAAGGCTGCCTTTTACGTTGGAGTGGGTTACTAGTCCAAGGAGTAAAATGCTGTCCATGTAAATGGTGTGTTGCCCCTAAATTCTGGTTAAAAAAAAAAAAAAGACCTTTTTATTTGGTTTGTCGTCAATGGATAACAGTTCTGTTTTCCATCTCATGTTAAATTGAATCTTAAAGTAGGAAAAGACCTGGTCATATCAAGTTTTTTTTTTCATGTTGAATAATTTTAAGAATTTGACTTTTTTTTTTTTTTTTTTTTTGCATTAAAAAAAAAATACTTAAAAAATAAATAAAAAGTTTTTAATTTGGCCACGGAGTCCTATAATCCTATAACACTGATTTTTCCGGTTCTGTTGAGGTCACTTTTCGACAGACTCCCTGTTTATAATCACATACAGAATTACAAAGAGATGCAACTCATTTATAGGTAATGGGCAAAGCTCCCTTCCTGAACCATAATGTCCGCGGAGGTCCTGGAGAATGACCACAAAACTCTAACATAGAGGTCAGTCATCTCCAGACTATAGGTCCTTTCGTCCATGCTGTAAAGCATCTCCAGCCGCCCAGGCAAGATGGACTGCTCCATAGTCATGTACTAAGAATAAGATAAAAAATAAAAAAAAAAACACCATTCAAAATGTGTCTTGTGACAGGCTGAAGATAACCTTAATGTAGTCCTTGGACTACCACTAGCGTCCAGAAAATAGGGGCTGTGGTGCATCTTGGAGTCCTCAAACCAATTCTGTTCCACCATCAAACTTCAATATTACTCTGCAGGCAAGGACAAGGCTTTGTTCACACTTTATCGAAAACATATGCCTTACCTATGGGCCAGACGTATCTAGGTGTCTTCCTAGAATATGCTTGGCTGGTATGTGTATGGGCATCCGTCTCTGTAGTTCTAGATGGTGTCAGAGATGCAAGTACAGGCAGTCCCTGGGTTACAAACGGGATAGGGACCATAGATTTGTTCTTAAGTTGAATTTGTATGCAAGTCGTAATGGGTATATTTATTCAATGTAACTCCAGCACAAAAAGTTTTTTTTTTTTTTAGTTTTGGATAGTGCAGGGAAGGGTTTTTACATTTGTTTTGCAATCTGTGTCCTTGTAAAGAAGACTTCACCCCATTTTCACCTTATGTGCTGCTGTGGCATGCTGGAACTTGTTGCTCCACAGCTACTCTCTGCTGTGGAACATGGAACTACAAGTGCAGCATGCCCCATAAGTCTCCGTTTGTAACTAGGGGACAGATGTAAGTCGGGGACTGCCTGTATATAAGTGTTGTAATCTACTGAAACATCTCGTTGCTATGTCCAAACTACCTTATACCCTGGAGTTTATGGGGCGAGAGACAAAATTGTAAATAAAGGAACTTTTAGGCCTCGTTCACACGGCTTATTCTCCGCGGATTTTGGGGCCGTTACTCCGCGCCGGATTTGCGCTGCAGTACGGCGCCAATCCGTCGGAGTAAATTTACGGTAATCCCCTGCTCTCATAGAGAACAGTGGATTCCGTCGCTCCTCCCGCTCGGCGAATCCGCGCGGGGGGAGAAAGGATGCACATTATTTACGGCGCCTACGCGCCGTCCCTAATCATTGTCTAATGGGGCCGGGGAGCCCCGCCCCGTTCCCGGCCCTTATTCACGCCTGTTTGTGAGCGCAATCGGCTCACAAATCCGTCGGGAATAAGCAGTTGTGAACACGGCCTTAGAGAAACTGTTTTATTAAAATGGTTGTCCAATAGAATCAAATTATGCTTAAATGATTTTAGGATGGGGGAAAAAATAGGAAAACAAAATTAATCTGTGGTACCTTGGTATAAGTCATTAATGGGTTCCAGATCCTTGGACTTCTACCAAATAAAATTTTCCCATAGGAAATAAGAGGAAAATAATTAATCTGTTCTTATAATAACAATAGTATTATTGTGTATCATCCACAATACTACTCATGTTTTCCAAAGGCAGCCTGGATGAAGCTGTAAAAGCGGGGAGCATGAGCTGTAGCCGGCCGCAAGGCGTCTGTGTTTTAGCAGAGCTAGATTAACGTAACTGTAGAGGGTTGAAGATGGTGGGACTGCCGGAAGGTACGTGAGAGGTATACCAGAGTCCCAAACCACCTCATACACACGGTTTCATACTCTGAATGAGCAGCCTACTGTGCAGTCTATTCCCCAAGAAAGCCAGAGCAGGAGATGGGGATCAGGTGTAAAGATGCGGGGAGACAGCAGCTATAGAAGTACGGCACTTATGACAGGACCAATAGTGCTGGATAATAGAAGCCATGTGTGTAGCCAAAGCAGCGCCCATCCCCGCAAGCAATAGGCTGCTAAATCCTTCGTCCTCACTTGAGATAACTGTAGTAGGGCTGAGCTCCTCTTACACCTCCGCTGCCATGCAGGTCCAGGCCACCTAGAGTCTTAAGGTATGTTCACACGATGTATTGCGGCACATACAGTATGCGCCACAATACATCCTCGGGAGCTCGTGCTGACCAGCGCGTACTCCCACGGCGCGGCCCGCCGACCCCATAGACATGCATTACATGTCAGTTATCTCCCCGCTCGTACAATACAATCGTATTGTACGAGCTGGGAGAGGAGGCGTAATCCATAGTTCTCTATGAGAACTATGGATTACCGTAATTTCGGCACGCATCTCGCCTGTATTATAGCGCAAATACGCGGCGGGATGCGCACCGGAAGTATGCCTTGTGAACATGCCCTGATTTCAAACAAATGTATCCCAAACAAAATTTTTCGAGTTTAAACAGGACTTATACCCAGTTGAACTTATACCAAAGTGGACTTATACCGAGGTACCACTGTACTTTAAAAGGTGTGCAGTATTTGTCATTAGGAAACATTAAATAACTCCTATGCTGATAAGACACAGCAGGGAGTACTATCACCATCGCAGACAGACCGGAGAGCTAGTTGGTAACCTAGGTAGGCTTGTTTACAAAAGCAGAGCAGATCTCATCTCCTATCTTTGAAAAGGAGCAAAAGCCGAGCAGCAATGTGTTTGGTAATTACTCTTTATTTACCATAACTTACATGTTTAAAGCTAATCAATGAAATGGGAGAAGCCCTTTAAATCCTCCACCACTACATGAAATAACAAAAACAATCTACTTGCTGCTGTTCAGCTTTGACACTCTAGTGGTGTTTCTGGTCCTTATTTTCGGCCTTTCCCCAACAACTTCCAAAGTCACATGTAATTCACATCCTAAGCACTGATGTCAATGAAGCAGCATGTGACTATTGAGCCCACTGATGGTCTGTCTGTAGCAGTCACGTTCTGTTATAGTAAAGAAAAGACCAGCTGGATCAGTGGTATTTTTTTTTTTCTAATACATTTGTGGCCTTATTTTTAATATTGTATTAGTTGATCAGAGCCTTTAAAGGGGTTGTCTCATCATAAAGTTTCATAGGATGCATGAATGAAATAATGCTGCTTGGCTCTGTCACTTCCTGGTCAAGCTGTCTGTAATGAGCATATGAGGTCTGTGTATTCAGACTTCTCTGTTTTTGTCTAGATTAAATAAATGACCTTCTCTGAGGTCCGGAGAAGCTTCTGAGCTAATGTAAACAGAGTAATTACTGTCTTTTGCCTGAAAGATCAGATAACATACAGGCTCTCACTACCTGCCACGAACTGTGTGATGACTTCACTCCCTGCTGTCAGATTGAACAAACGGCAGGGGAGAAGAAGTACACAGGTCGCTCACTTGGGGAACCAGACAGAGCTCAGAAGGTGATAAAATCATTTGTAGCAATAGATTTGGAGAACGTCTTC
Organism: Phyllomedusa bahiana; assembly: GCA_025379985.1. Lineage (NCBI taxonomy): Eukaryota > Metazoa > Chordata > Amphibia > Anura > Hylidae > Phyllomedusa > Phyllomedusa bahiana. The sequence goes on along the minus strand of JAODAL010005435.1, from coordinate 26,625 downwards.
ATTTAGTGTTCCCTACATTTTGAAAGCTACTCTTCTGTAGTGAGACAACCCCTTTAAGGTAGAGTACGAAGCATCTTATACAGTGTCAACATGCCAGCCTTTGTTTCTACCATAAATTAACGAGAATGGTCACACACAAGTGATAGAGGAAACTAGGTGGGTGCTCTAGTTGGAAAGGGTTGACTAGACCATATATATATATACACTCACCGGCTAACTTTTTAGGTAACTAATGCAGTAAAGGGTTGTGACCCCCTATTTGCCTTCAGAATGCCTCAATTCTTCGTGCATAGATTCACACAGGTGTTGCAACGATGTCAATTGGTATCCAGGGCCCAAGAGTGCCAAGAAATTACCCACACTGACCCACCACAACCCCTGAACCGTTGTACAAGGCGGATGGATCCTTCTTTCTTTTGTTGACGCCAAATTTGACCCTCCATCGAATGTGCAGAGAAATCGAGATCATAGACAGGCACGTTTTCAATCTTTTGTCCAATTTCGATGAGCTTGGGCAATGGAGCTCAGTTTCTGTCTTAGCGAAGGAGTGGCCCGGTGTGGCTTTGGCGTAGCCCACTGCTCAAGTTGCCGTACTGTGCTTCAGGATGCTCTTCGCTACCTTGTTGTACGGGGGCTATTTGGTCCTGTTGCCTTTCTATCAGCTCGAACAGTCTGCCATTCTCCTTTGACTTGCATAAACAAGGCTTTCCGCCATCAGGACTGCGTACTGATGTTTTTCTTTTTCGGACCTTTCTCTTTTAACCTAGAAGGTTGTGCGTGAAATCCAGGAGACACAGTTTCTGAAATACTCAGACCAGCCTTCTGGCACCAACACCTGCCCGTTCAAGGGATCAAATACCTTTCTTCCCTACGATGTCGGTTTGAACTGCAGGATTGTCTTGACCAGTTCTGCTAATGCACGAGTTGCCGCCTGTGATTGGTTGATTGAAATTAGTTTTAAACGAGCAGTTGGACAGGTGTACTAATAAAGTGCCGGGGTGTGTGTTGTATTTATATTTTTATTTTCACCGGACTCAATGACGCTAATTGTAAAATTATAATGGTTTAATGAATCAAGCAGATTGAAAAATATATATATATTCCAGATTACTGTACTAAAACTCATATAACAACAACAAATCTCATAGATGCAATTGTCGACGGTTCAGCTAGTAAGGCCTTTTTCACGCAACATCACATAGATGTATATAGATAAATATCCATAATAGCAAAAGATAATGTGGACTACAGGAGGAGCATCTGTTAGAACAGGTAATGGTGTGTAAGAGATATAGATGGACCAGAGTAGGTAAAGCCAAGGGGAAATAGAGCCGGTACTCAAGTATAAGTGAACACTCCCGGGCAGCAAATAATATATCTGAAGGAGATGACGGAGTGTAGGAGAACACATCCATACTGTATGGGAGGAAGCCGGCAGTGCTAAATTAGCATGTCATTGGAGTGCTGTGGATTTTCTATATTTTGTTTCTACCATAGGCCTGGTTCACACGTGCATAAGAGGTTCCATTCCGAGCCTTGTTTGCAGAGATGAAATTTGATCCATTTTGTAACGGGCAGCCACGGTGCCCCGACAACCCCATTGACTACAGTGGGGTCCGTCGTTTTTCTGGAAAAAATAGCACAGCATGCTGTGCTGTATTTTACATCATTCTTGATGGAACTTGCGACGCGGATGTCAACTAGGCCACGGTTTCCATTATACGGAGGCATCTGGGCACCTTAACCCCTTAAGCCGAAGGCCTGAAAAGCAGTTAATGACCAGAATTTTTATTTTTTTTTGTTTTTGCCTCCTTGCGTTTCAACAGTTGTAATTTTTTTCAATGACGCAGTTGTATGAGGCCTCGTTTTATTCGAGACAGGTTGTACTTTATGGGGGAATTGTTTAAGTTCTCTTCTAACTAATGGCAGAATTTTTTTTTCTTTTTAACAAAAAATGTATGTTTTATTTTTTTTTACACCATTCACATTTCACACTTAATAACTTGTGAGATTAATTCTATAGGTTATTACGGTCATGTTGATACCTAATATGTGTAGGGTTTTTTGTGTATGTAATATATGCACAATTATTTTTTATTAAATATTTTTATTTTTTTTTTTATTCATTTCTTTATTTATTTTTTTTTTTTTACACTTTTTCTGTTTTACATTTTTTTTTAAAATCCCATGAAGGGAGAACTGTTTTACATTATTTATTTATTTTTTACACTTAATTTATTAGCATATTCATATATGCTAACACATTATAATCTGTGTCAATCTGACACAGGCAGTGATCAGGACAGCACACAGTCTGCGCTTGTCACTGGCTTGATATACAGACAGCCCTGGGGCTACTCTAGGTCCCCAGGGCTGACTGTGCAGCCGTTCCCCGGGCTCTGTCGGGTCACCGGGTGTTCCGATCACCCGACAGAGCAGGGGAAACACTTTGATTGCGCTGCGGCGACAATCCGCAGCAATCAAAGGGTTAAAGCACCGGGGTGCGGAGGCTTCACCCGCTCCCCGGTGCTCGCAGGGGATGCTCTGGGATTGGGGCTGTGTAGTGCAGCCCCGATCCCAGCGCAGATGCGGCGCCCGGAGCCGCAAACTCCGATGTCTGCAGCGACGCCAAAAGACGCCGCTGCAGACTAACGACCCGCTCCAGTCAGTGGGCGGTCGTTAAGGAGTTTAAATGATGTTTATAATATAAAAAATTATATTCCATCGGGGGCTAGATTGTTCCAAAAAATGAAGACTTGGCTACCTGTCTCCTACCTATGTTGCTCCTCAGCCTCCAATGATCGGCTCCTCTAGACTTCCGGGATCTTGTCCTGACCTGCTGGAGGGGCTGTCGCTATGTTGGAAGTGAGTGGAGCACAAGACGCTCCCCTGTGTTGGGACGAGAACCTGGGAGTCGGGAGCAGCGGGTCTTAGAGAGCAACAGCGGCGGGGGCAGATAAGGAAGTATAGGATTTTTTTCTTTTTTTGGTCTGCCTAGCCCCAATGGAATTTTTTTTTATTTAATTTTTTACCGATCTCCACCTTTTACCTGCCCTATAGTGTTTCTCTCCATGTCCGCTTTTCTATAGATGTCAAGATGCACTTTTCCATCATGGTTTTGCAGGGATTTGCTCATGTTGTCAGCCAGCTCCGAGATAATACAGCAATCAAATGACTGACAACTCTAGTGAAGACCGGCTAATGAACACTTTGTGGGGTTTATGGTGTAAACATTGTATTTACTCTTCATCTCTGCTTTGCTTATTAGCTCTTCCCCCAAAAATGTAATTGGTTTCTTGGCGGTGCGTGCAGCAGCTGGAGCCGAGCCTGGAGACAAGTACAGTACATGAATATGTCGCTGGCTGACTCCTGAGGTGCTGGAGTGACATCACCAGTTACCATGGCAACGCGGCTGCATGCACTTCATTAGCAGATAGCACTTGAAATGATAACCCAGCTATCGGGCTTTTTTTTTTTTTTTTTTTTTTTTTTTTTAGTTTAAAGGAACTTGTCTGGTGGTTTATGCTGCCCTACCTGAGCTCAGGATGTGACTGAGGGAGAGAAGCTGAGCTGTGTGATATATAGGGTTATATGATAGAGGAGAGGAGCTGAGCTCTGTGATATACAGGGTTATATGATAGAGGGAGAGAAGCTAAGCTCTGTGATATATAGGGTTATATGATGGAGGAGAGAAGCTGAGCTCTGTGATCTATGGGGTTATATGATAGAGATAGAGAAGCTTAGCTCTGTGATATATAGGGTTATGGGATAGAGGAGAGAAGCTGAGCTCTGTGATCTATAGGGTTATATGATAGAGAGAGAGAAGCTAAGCTCTGTGATATATAGGGTTAAGGGATAGAGGAGAGAAGCTGAGCTCTGTGATATATAGGGTTATATGATAGAGGGAGAGAAGCTGAGCTCTATGATATATATAGGATTATAGGATAGAGGGAGAGAAGCTGAGCTCTGTGATATATAGGGTTATATGATAGAGGAGAGAAACTGAGCTGAATTGGGGGGGGGGGGGGCGGCGTCTTATAGTCCAAAAAATACGGTATTATCAGAGTTCAGCGTCTCTCCCTTTATCACATTCTACTTCCAGGGCACCATAAACCACCTGACCAATTCCCTTCAAAGGGGTGTTCTAGGACCTATTCATGCTCGTTGGTCTGTCGGGTAGGCTTAAAATTAGAAGATAAACCAAATACTTGGCTCCATTAAACAAAAGCTACAAGTACTGTGAGCACTAAATACACTGTCCTTACCTTAAACAGATGCTAATTTTGTTAATTATTTTTTCTCTGGAGCTTAGTTGGTGCCTGGGTGTCACTCCATGTCCTCTGCTGTGTCAGCTAATCATAAAACAGACCTCAGTCAGGTATGCAGGTTACCATAGAAACCTGTGTGCACTCAGGAGCACATAAAATGCCTCTTATCTTATGACTAAAGTAAAATCAACAAAGCAACATATTTAGAAAAAGTCTTCAATTAACAGTCCCTTCATGTTTAAAGCTATTCTTTGTAGTGAGAAAACCTCTTCACGTGTATTTTATGATATGCACAGATTTTTACTTTGCAGCCGTTTTTTTTGCCAGCGATTTGAAAATCGTGTATTTCCACATAATAAAAAGTGATATTGTCACTTCTTAATTTTTTATTTTCCATATCACAGATTTCCAATTTGTGGCTCTAACTTCATCACAGATTGCGCATTTAATTCAGTGGGATTTAGATTTCAAGTGAATTTTGATGTGGATTAAAATCTGTTGCTTGGTAATGGTTGTACAGGCAACACTCTGTTTAACCCCTTACCAACATTTGACATAAACTTGCATCATAATGTCGGTAAGGAGCTATGGAGCAGACACACTCGCTCTTAATTACAGTTGATACCTGACGCAATTAGCCAGACTTGGAAGCTGCTCCAATCGCAGCTATTTATAATTTAGATGTTGTGGTGTCTAAATAAATGGGGAATGGTGTGTACTCTTCCTTTCCCCATTTGCCTCCCCATGACAAGATCATGATTGACACCTCAGCTGGAAGCCTATGAAGTCTTCTGTTGCTGCCATTTTATTTCTTCTATTAAATCTTGCGACAGACCAATGCTGTGGAGTGGGCAAGCCAAAGCTCCGACTCCTCAATTTCCCAAACCTCTGACTCCGACTCCTGACTCCCTCATACACGGCGCATGTTTAAGTGATAACTTTACTGTAGTAAAGTGGTAACATCAGGCTGTTTATCACCTTATGATACAATAATCAAGCTATTTAGGTCGAACAGACACTGACAAACAAAAGAGTAACAATGTTTTGAACACTTGTTGGTAGAGTTGAAGAAAAAGCTGTATTTGTATCCAAGTCCAGTCTGCACCAACATTGGGAATGTGTAGAATAGACCTGGGATCAGATTTTGGTCAAGACAAAGCTGGATTTCCCAAATACTAACAAAATAATAAAAATTTACTTGATTTTTAGGAGCAAAACCGTAACAATGCAGTTACAGGAAAGAATCTGCAGAACTAAGCAGATGCTAAATACTTGCAAGTCAAATTTATGTATAAGATAGGGAAGATTACTGTATATAAAATTATAGTAGCCTCATGTACAAAGCTGTAGTGGATGGTGAGATATGGAGCCTGAAAGTCACAAGTTCAAAACATTGTTACCATTTTGCTTATCAGTGTAAAATATATTTATTGGATACGACTTTAGAACACAAAAAAAAATTAAATATGCAAAACACTACAGGAACATTTGTGGAGTCTCTGAATTTGTTCTGAGAAATAGCATTGCCTCCATCAGATCCTGCATACATGACCTCACATCTGATCTCATTATTTCCAGGCTAGAGAACGGCCTCTCTACACTAACTTGGGTTGGGGGAAAAGCGGTGACCACAGATGCAACATCTCTAACAATGTCAGGGTATAAAGGAATTGCCTCCGAAACAGTCAGTTTTGATGAATGGTTGAACTCAAAAATTTCGCTAAAATCTGTTTGTCCTGGGAGCAGAATCTTTTCCCCTGGGACAGCGCTTTGCCTGTTCCATGTCATCAATTACACTGCTCATGGGATGAGGCTGAAGATATGGGAGCAGTCGCACTGGCCGGACCCAATTCCTCTTGCTCTTTGCACTGCATCGAACTAACTGGACCAACTAATTATATATTTTGGGAGTCTTGAGTCGCTCCATTTTATGACTGCTGCGACTCCACAGCCCTGCTACAGACGGTTAAAAACTACTCTGTTTTATAAATGAAAAAAATAAAACAAGTTACACATAATTTGTACCTCCGAGTCCGTAAAAGACCAATCTATTTTATGCCCCCCAAAAATTGGAATAAATTGTGTTTAAAAAGTCACATGTATCCAAAAAATGGTACTGATAAGAACTACCCTTCAGTTCGCCAAAATAGAAGCCCTTATTCAGGTCCATAGATGAAAAAACAAAAGTTATGGTCTGCAGAATTTTTTTTTTTCAAAAAGTTCTAGAACATAATGAAAACTCTACACATTTGGAATCGCCAGAATCGTACTGTCCTGCAGAATAAAAATGCAAACACAGCAAGGGTACGATTAAATTTTTTTCACCTCCCACCCCATATAGATATTTTATGGAGGGTTTCCAAGTACATTTTATGGTATGGTCAATGGCACCGTTGAAAGTACATTTAGTCCTGCAAAAACAATCCCTTGTGCCTCTATGTAGATGGAAAAATAGAAAAATTATGGCTCATGGAAGGCAGGGAGAAAAAAACAAGCACTCTTATGAAAAAAAATAAGCTGTGGTGGGAAGGGGTTAAAGGATGTATTGGGGTGTAGACCACAAATGGTCCACCTCAAGTGCCATCAGGTTCAGGTAAATCTGTGTATAGGTTAGGTCAGACATCAGATTAGCGTGTTCAGTAGTGATTCACAATTTGATTCAATCCTTCAAGTTATTAAAGAAAAGTTCATCAAACACATTACACGAGAGAAACCACTCTAGAGTCTTGAATATGCTTGAAATCATAGGATTATTTTATTTATATATCGGCCTAGCGACTGTTGTAAAAATTCGGATAGAAAAATGGTAAAAAGTGTAGGTAAATAGGGAAGTTTGATTAGTTTTGGGCGAAAGTCCTTCATCAGACATATGGAAGTGAAGCTGGGAAGAAGCAAGACACAGGCTGATGGATCCTGCAGAGGGATGGTGCCAGTGATCCCTGATGAAGGACTTTCACCCGAAACGTTGGTGTTGTGTTTCCATAACTACTTATACTTTTAAAATAAAGTCAGAAAAATGTATAATCTTCGTTTAGTTGATTTAAAATAATCATATAAATTAACACATATCCCAGACTCTGAAGTGAAGTTTCTCTCTCGTATAAATGCGTTTACAGGATGTACAGGCTAATATCCCTTTTGCTTTCTCAAGACTCAGTGGGCCAAAAGTAAATTCAGGATTGGTTGCATCCAATAGAGGGCGCTTGAGCTTCTCAGCTCCTTTCCCCTTGTGATATGCAGATGCTTAGTAGAGGGCAAAAGGCCATTCAAAACTCTACACACTGTACGGTGCTCTCCTCAAGGAGAGATGTTTCCCTTACTGAGCCACTCATTGCCTGCCAGCCAGTATCGCTCTGCTCTGCACTGATGAGGGGCAAAAAACCCAAAACAGCGTTGTATGCAGATGGGTGATACTGGCTTGGCTAATATCCCTTTTTTCTTTCTCAAGATTTCAGTTTGTCAAAAGCAGATTGAGGATTTGTTACATCCAATAGAGGGCACTTGAGCTTCTCAGCTTCTTTCCCATAATGCCTTGTGATATACAGATGCTTAGTAGATGGCAAAAAGGAAATTCAAAACTCGACACACTAATTTGGTGCTCTACCCAAGCAGAGATGTTCCCCTTTCTGAGCCACTCCTTGCCTCCCACCCAGACAGCCAGTACACTCTGCTCTGCACTGATGAGGGGCAAAACCCTGAAACAGCGTTGTATGCAGATGGGTGCTATAGGCTTGGCTAATATCCCTTTTGCTTTCTGAAGACTCAGTGGGTCAAAAGCAAATTGAGTATTTGTTACTTCTAATAGAGGGTGCTTGAGCTGCTCAGCTCCTTTCCCATAATGCCTTGTGATATACAGATGCTTAGTAGAGGGCAAAAAGGCAATTGAAAACGCTACACCCCAATTTGGTGCTCTCCCCAAGGAGAGATGTTCCCCTTTCTGAGCCACTTATTGCCTCCCAGCCAGCCAGCCAGTACACTCTGCTCTGCACTGATGAGGCCCCTCTCCTCTGTAACCAATCCTGTTCTTTCTTCAATCGATTTGAACTATGTCTATTGCTGATTGGTTAGTTTTCTTCCATAGACTAACATGACCTACTGTTGTTCGTAATCTCATTGGCTGGCTCCGCCACCCAATGAGAAGTGCGGAATACATTTAAAGGACTGCTGTTCCCGGCATTTTTTGTAATCACAATTCCCGAGGTAGCGCCGGTCTCGGCGAGAAACGCGTCGTTAGTGATTTTATGTACTTGCGTTCTTATTAGGTTTTACAGCCTTTTTCATGAGTTTTTACTTTGATTAAAAATCTTCATTTTTAATTCTCTGTGCCTCTTGGAGGTTTAAATAGACGAGCGCCGGAGACCGCATTTTTTCTTTTAGCTTTTACTGCACTGATGGGGGGCAAAACCCCAAAACAGCTGTCTGCAGATGGGTGCTACTGGCTTGGCTAATATCCCTTTTTGCTTTCTGAAGACTCAGTGGGTCAAAAGCAAATTGAGGATTTTTTCACATCCACTTAAGCATCTCCTTTCCCATAATGCCTTGTGATTCACAGGATGTAAGGAGGCAGTGGTCAGTCCCTCGAAACTTGCCCCCATCTAGCGGTCATAACCTTTGAGTGGTAGAACCTGCATTTTGAATTGAGACTAAAAATGTCAAGTCCACTGTGTGTTTTGTACAATCAATAGACGGTATGCAATCCTCCAGAAGTCCTGCTTGCAGAAGCCAGAAGTGGGCTCTCTCCTCAGTAACTAGAATATGTACCTTTATAAATCCTCCTGCCTTTGCTCTGTCTTTATCTAAATTGCATTTTCGACATTCTGAGAGCAGATGTGAAGAATTAGATGCTATATTTAGAATGGGAACATTAGAGCCTATCATCGAAAAAGCCGTACTTCTAAAGCTTTCCATCTCTAATTCATTAATTTTAAATTAATCATTTTGTTCTTTTAATTATTTTTTTTTTTTTTTAAGACTTCATTTTATAGCCGTGGAAGTATTTATACCTTCAGGAAAGCTGTCGACTATTTGTATGACTGATGGAAACATCCATTTAGAAGACTCCACAAATTATACACTGCGATCTACATGATGGCCGGAAATAAGTGTCAGGCTGTGTGACCTGAAATGGCCACTTTAAATCCTTGCCTGCCCCACGTTATCTAGATCCTCCCTCGCTACTGCTCCTCTTGAGTTTCCCCTCTTGAACTTTGATGTTGCAAAGGGAGCTTGTTCAATTTTCTTATCTTTGTTTTTGCAATCGCGGTTTGTTCTCGACTGTACTTTCAGCAGTTGAGGAATGTAAAGGAACAATAAACAGAACTGCTGCTTTGTAATATAATTTCCCTTCAAATTAATGGCTGGGCTTGTCAGATTATAACTTAATGAAAAGTTGGACCTGCCATAAAACTATACTTAAAAGGAACCTGTCATACTGAAAATGCTATCTGATCTGCTGGCAGCAGGTTATAGGGCAGGAGTTGCTGAGCAGATTGATGTATGTTCTGTGAGGAAGGATTCAGCAAAACTTGTAATGTCTTCATTTACAGCCTTGCTTATTCTGGATTAAGGAGTCCAGTGTTCGGTGTCATCAGTAAGCCTTTCTTGTATGAGCGTGCATATAGCTGTCAATCACTGAAAATACCGCCCACTGGACTCCTTAACCCAGGATAAGCAAGGCTGTAAATAACTAGTTCACAGAACAATACATCCATCTCTGTATGAACGCTCATGAAACACCGCCCACTGGACTCCTTAACCCAGAATAAGCAAGACTGTAAATAAATAAATTACAAGTTCACAGAACAATACATCAATCTCTGTATACACGCTCATGAAACACCGCCCACTGGACTCCTTAACCCAGAATAAGCAAGACTGTAGATAAATAAATTACAAGTTCACAGAACAATACATCCATTTCTGTCTGCACGCTCATGAAACACACGCCCACGGGACTCCTTAACCCAGAATAAGCAAGACTGTAAATAAATAAATTACAAGTTCACAGAACAATACATCAATCTCTGTATACACGCTCATGAAACACCGCCCACTGGACTCCTTAACCCAGAATAAGCAAGACTGTAGATAAATAAATTACAAGTTCACAGAACAATACATCCATTTCTGTATGCACGCTCATGAAACACCGCCCACGGGACTCCTTAACCCAGAATAAGCAAGACTGTAAATAAATAAATTACAAGTTCACAGAACAATACATCAATCTCTGTATGCACGCTCATGAAACACCGCCCACGGGACTCCTTAACCCAGAATCAAAAAGACCGTTAATAAATAAATTACAAGTTCACAGAACAATACATCAATCTCTGTATACACGCTCATGAAACACCGCCCACTGGACTCCTTAACCCAGAATAAGCAAGACTGTAAATAAATAAATTACAAGTTCACAGAACAATACATCAATCTCTGTATGCACACTTATGAAACACCGCCCACTGGACTCCTTAACCCAGAATAAAAAAGACCGTTAATAAATAAATTACAAGTTCACAGAACAATACATCAATCTCTGTATGCACGCTCATGCAACACCGGCCTTTGTTTTACCACAATGTAAAATTGACATGGGAAGCTTGATAATTAAACATTTTCACCATTCGTCATTGTAAAAAAAAAAAAAATTCTCTACCATTTTTGCTTTAGCTGCTACTTTAGTGATCCATAGTGTACAGCTCATTTCCAGGGGATACGACTAGGGGCGGAAGATCCTCCGTGCTGACCGCACATGCTCAGAGATCACATCTCCTCTCAGGCAGCTTCTCTTCACTGCTTAGTAATCACACGCACGCACTGCGGAGTGAGTGTTAAACCCCAGTCATTCTTCTCCTGTCCTCTGTACTCCTTAGCAATTAGTCAAACAGTGCAAAAAAGGAAAAAGAAACCTCAATCAGGTATGTCCATTGAGACAAAAAAAATAATAAATGTTTTTGCTCCTGCAGGGATGTTAGAAGGCAGAAGCTCTAACCACTCAGCTACTTTGTAACTACTCTCAGCACTTGTTTGACTAGCGTGAGCACACTGTGGGGAAAGGCATGGTGATGTCAGGCTGCTGGGTCACATGATATGCAGTTCAATCAAATCACACATGCCCCCTTTTGAGCACACTGAAAGCTGAAGTTGGATAAAACCAGTATGAAATTATTTAGTGGCAAAACCCCTTTTAACCCAGAATTAGCAAGGCTATAAATGAAAAAATTCCAATTTTTGGCTGAATCTTTCCCCACAGAATAACGTATTAGTCTGCTCCGCTCCTCTTTCTCTTAACATGCTGTCAGCAGATCTGATAGCATGATCATTGTAATACTAGTGCATCTTAAAAAAAAAAAAAAAAATTAGACTATAACTGAAAAGATAATTGATATCAATAATTTAAGTCAAATAGAGAAACCCATATATTGTATAGACTCCTTACATTATCTATTACAAGGTTTAATATAATACATTTGGGAGCCCTTTAACAAATAAAAAGATCCTGGAAAACCCCTTTAATTTTCAATTAACTAATTTTTTGAGATGCTCTAGTACACGGGTGTCAAACTGGCGGCCCTCCAGCTGTTGGGAAACTACAACTCCCATCATGCATTTATATAATCTATAACAGTGGGCATGATGGGAGTTGTAGTTTCCCAACAGCTGGAGGGCCGCCAGTTTGACACCCCTGCTCTAGTAGGTTCCCTTTAAAGAAGACCTTTTGCCTTTCCTTATATGTCTGTTTTAGTAAATCCTTGTATTCACTGTGACATTACAAGTGTGGGGCATCTCCTAAGTCTGTGTTTTGATGTTCCTCTGTTATTCCTTCTAGAAATGTATTACTGAATCTGTCAGCTGGGTGTGGTTTGTCTAACTTGTCCAATCGTTACTGACAGAAACAAGCCTTTTTGAAACTCTAATGGTAACACCCAACTGACAGATTCGGTGTATGTGGTATATATTTCCCCAACCAAAAAGCTTCCACCTGAAGCAGCCCTTATAAGTCTTGTAGAGATCGGTCCAGATTATGTGTAACACTTGTTATACGTGCCACAAGCCTAGGGGGGATCTTGTTGGCGGAGCTCCTTAATGCCAATGGTTTGACTGACCCAGAAATGAAGGCACTAATATTAGCTTTGTTATGAAGGTAATGAGGCAATAAATGTGGGCTCTGTTAGGCTGGATCCTCACGGCATCGGACAAAAACCGTCAGTCGACTCATCCCCTCCCCCTCCCGATGCACGACTGCGGTTTTTGTCACTGTATTTGTAAAAACCTTGGTCGGTTCTCGTTGTTTTGCCGTTGGCCCATACAATTGGTTGTATAGGAAACCGACGGAAAACGCCGGCGGATTATACAACATGTTGCCAAATTCGCCGGCGCCAGAAAATGACCTATGTAGACTACAGGTTGTTCTTTCTATTAAAGTCTATGGGCATGCAAAACGGTCAGATTTTCAGTGGTTTCAAAATACTAAAACTGCCGGAAATCCGACCATTTTCGTGTGCGTTAACTGCCCTGAGGTGACGAGTTTATATGGTTTTTCCAAAGCCACGCACTCTGTATTTTTGGGGATTATCAAAAAGAAAAAAATGATGGACCACCCAGGGTGTACGGTTGGAAGGCACAAAATATAACACTTTAATGAAATAGGTTAAAAAAAAAGGAAAAAAGCCACAAAGAAGGGATACGTCAAAAAGTAACGCCAAGTTGACGCTTTCAAATCAAACGATTCTTAATCAAACGGGGGAGCTACTAACCCTCGCCCCTTTTTAAAGGAAACACCCAATCCTGGGCAGTAAACAATACTCACTACATACAAACATTAATAATTTAAAAATTAAGTCTTTCTGAAATTCTCCAAAAGGTGGGGTGTTTAACATTAGTATCCAAAACCTTCTCTATTCAATAAGATCTCCTGTTTCACCACCTCATTTCCCTGATTACATAAGAAAATGTTTAAAACATTGAGACACTGCAGTACTACATGGGCAACCCCCGTAGATATTTCTCGTACTCAAATCTTTTAAACTCTGCAGTGCATCCAATGTATCTCAAATTGCACTGTGTACATTCAATACAAAATCCTTTAAAGTGATTCGCAGTTAGAAATGCCTTAACAACAAGAGTATGTCAAAATAAGGCCTCGTACCTCTTTAGTCTTACTACATACTTACGCAGGGCATCTGGAAACACCACAACGAAAAAAACCCCACTCTCCCCCATTCCTTCCGTTTTCCCTAGTTTGACTGTGCTAGGGGAAAAAAAAGGATGAAATTGGGAGCCTTCCTATAACGAACCTAAAACCCTCCTGAAGCAAATCCTTTAAAGTTTTTTCCAAAACATAGGGGTAAGTATTTTTGAAACTGCTTGATACACTATATTCCTTACATTGTTGTAACAAAAATGGGTTTTGTTTATTTTAAGGGGATTTTTTTTTTATAAGTAAAAAAAATTTTTCCCCACGTAATTTAATTTTATTGGGGGGCCCTGTCTAATAACCATTTTGAGTAGCCTCTAGTACTTAGTCTCTTAAGCTTTTTTCTTTCTATTTCCAATCTGTATCAAAAACAATTTTTCGTTTAATTCTAGCAAGCTCTCCGTATGGTATAGCCTTAAATTTTGGGGGCTGGGTGACATAACAGCAGGGGTTACATTACCGGCAGTATTTTTTTATATTTTTGGAGGAATCTTTTATTCCACATTCCCTTTAAAAGAAAACCCAAAAAAATTAAAAGTCAGTAGCAGTGACTGACGGAAAAAAAAACCAAAAGGAGTATTTTAAGGAAAAGATAAAAAATTTTGTGCTCCACCAATTGGTTTTTCCCCAGATGACAGTACGTCATTATGAAACCCCCCGAACCCAAATGAATCCCACTCCAAAAAAGGGGTTATCATCTAAAAAGATGAGCATTCCCCAAACCATGAAAAAAAAAAAGATTTGCAAATAAAAGGGGAAAATTTTGGCTCCCATAAAGCCCTACCTCGTAAATAAATCTATTTTTTGAACATAAATTTTATGTGAAATAGAATTGAATAACCAGAGGATATAATCAATAATTCTCACTATTTTTAGAATACTCTTTAAATGAATTCCAAGCCTTAAACCCCAAATATGTGGAATCGCTGTGAAAAAGTGACTCAATGCGCATGTTAACCAGCGTAATTTATTTTTCCACTCCTTTTTTGTCCAAAATCTGTGGGACAGTTTAGTATCTTTAAATACCCAAGCATCTCTTTACTAAAGGCGAGTAGAACGCCCATTCAATATAATTTCCCCTAAAAAAGAACCTACCCCTGCTACTATAGGTCTCTGGGCGGTGGAAATTTATTCTTAAAGGACTTGGGGGGGAATGGAAAAATGGAGTTTTGGTTTTTTAACGCAAAGTAATCGTATTCCCCTCTGGCTGAATTAAACCCAATTTAAACCTTTTTCCAAAAAAAATTTAAAGATCCTCAAAAACTTTTGGTAGGGTTATATAAGAAATTTATAGGAATGGAATCTTGTAATAACTATTATTCAAAGATATGTATACTCGGGTTTTTTAAAAAAGACAACTGGGGCCCCCCTTATCTGCCCTTTCGAATATTTAAATCTTTTCTTTCCGTTTTTTTTTTAACTTTTTTTATCTTGGGGACAAAGATCAAAGTTTTTTTTTTACTTACATGTAAAGCAACTAGTTCAGTCCTAACTAGCTCCTGAAATTTATCCTTTGCGTTAACCTCGCAAAAGGGATAGAAATCTTGTTTTTTTATGTTTAAACCAGGGCAAGTGATATGGAAATCGCAAGGATCATATAGGGTTTAATAAACACTTTCCCACTACAATTTTCTTCAATCTATTTTGCAAAACCCCTTTTTCCTCCCGCATTTTACCATACAACATATAATAAATTGAATAGCCAAAATTTTTAAGAATGTCAGGATTTAGGGAAAAGGTTACAGAAGGGCACTAAAAATTTTTTTAAAATTAACACTGAAATATGGAAAATCTGGACAAACAAATGTGGGACTTAAAAACCCCTAAAAAAGGAAGTTAAAAATTTTTGGTGGATTTGACCACCCTTAATAACTATTTAAAAATCTATGATCCCAAAGGGTTGCTATTAAAAAGATACCGACAACCTCCTATCCAAACCTTTTTAACAAAAAGGGAAAAGATTTCTTACAACCTGTTCGTTCAACTTTTTGCAGCTTATTATCTCATTTGAAGAAAAACATTTCAGTGTACAGAAAAGTATTATTCAAAAGCAAGAACAGTTTTAAGCCCCATAGAGAGAAGGAAAAATATCACAGTTTGGATGAAAAAATTTAAAATTAATATTGCTATGCTGGAAGAAGATATAATTTTAAAAATTTAAAAAAAAAAACCACGAGTGCTTTTAGACTTGAAACCAATACTGTCTAAATGGGGGGGTGGGAATACACCCCCCGATCATCCCAAAAAAAAAAGGGAACCCGTAGACCTCACAAAACCCCCTTTTAGAATAACGCAAGGGTCAGCTTTTGGGGAAGTTATTCCTCTGAGATATTTCTGATGACCAAAGCCCAAAAAAACCCCTTTCCCACACCCCTGTTTTGGGAAACACAATCCAAAAAGAAAGAAAACCCTCCAAAAAAAAAGGTATCGCAGGCAGAAGAAAAAAATCACAAAAAAAAACCCCCCAACAAACAAAAGATCACCGGAAATTCACAGCAAAAGAAGTATTAACTTGTCTCCATTTTATCTGAAGAAGAGGTGTCCTTTTTTTTTCCAAAGGTTTTTGGGGATGCCCGGACCTTTTATTTTTTCTTACCAACTTATCAAAGATGTCAATGGTTTTGCTAGAAGCCTCACAGTGAAGAGACATTTTCAAGATTTACCAATCAGCAGATAAGGAGGGGAAAGACATACAAAAAACCACCTCCCCATACCAAGCTTCTCAGGACAGCAGGGCATTCAGGATTCTTTATTAAAACCCTAATTTTCTTTTTTTAGGAATGGTTTTTCATAAAACCCCTAATATCTTGACGATTCCCCTATCACCTGCTGAAAACCCTGCTATGTTTTTAAAATAAAAAACAAAATTTCTACCCTTAATGTCGAGGTCTAACCAAGGAAAATTTTTTAGGACTAGTTTAAACTGAACTTTTGCCCTTTAAAACTGTAAGTAAATAAAAAACTTAAGATCATTTTCCACAAGATAAAAATTATAAAAAAACTAAAGGGAAAGAAAGATTTAACTATTCGAAAGGCAGATAAGGGGGGCTCAGTTGTCCTTTTAAAACAAGAGGGCCCAAACATACTTTTGAAAATATTTTTTACAAATTCCACTACCTACAAAATTTTTACTACTAACCCTACCAAAAAAATTTTCTGAGGGTCTTTTAAAAATTTTGGAAGAAGGTTTTAAATCTGGGGGTTTTAAACAGCCAAGGGAATACATTACTTTGCATTAAAAAAAATCCCAAAACACTCCCATTTTTTCCATTCCCTGCCCAATCCTAAAAAAATTTTTTCCCCGCCCCATGGACCTATAGACAGGGATAGGGTTTTCTTAGTGAAACATTATTAAAAGGATAAAAGTTCCTACAAAACCCTTTTAAAAGAGATCTTTGGGTATTTTAAAAGATCCCAAACAATGTCCCACAATTTTTTGGGCAAAATGGAGTGGGGAAAAATATTGCTTAAAAACCAATTACCACAAAGCGATTCCACACTATTTGGGGATTAAGGCAGTGAATTTCATTTAAAAGATATTCTAAAATATAGAAATCTCATTGATTTATATCCCAAGGTTATTCAATACTACTTACACAAATTATTTTTTTGTTCAACATAATTTTTTTTTACAGAAAATAGGGGGCTTTTAGGAGCCAAATTTTCCCCTTCATTTGCAAATCTTTTTGTTTCTTTTGAGGAATCACTCTTTGTAGAGAACCCTTTTTTGGGGTGTATTCATTGGTTCGGGCGTTACATAGTGACTCACTGTCATCTGGGAAAACCAAATGGTGGGGCACAAAACTTTGTATCTTTCTTTAAAAAATACTCCTTTTGGTTTATTTTTCACTAGCATCACTGCACGACATTAATTTTTTTTGGGTTTATCTTTAAAGGGAAAAATGAAATAAATGTATTTCCTCCACACATATAGAAAACCACTGCCGGTAACTGTATCCTCCATGCTAGTTCATTTCACCCACCCACACTTTTTAAAGGGATACCATACGAGAGCTTTCTAAATTAAACGAAATGTTTTCTGATACAGATTCGAAAAAGAAATAAAAAAGCTCTAAAGACTAAGTACAGAGGCACTCAAAATGGTTATTAACAGGGCCCCCAATAAAATTAACTTACGGAAAGAAATTATTTACTAATTTTAAAAAAGAAAAAAACCCATTGAAAAAAAACAAAACCCTATTTTTTTTTACAAAATATAGAAGGAAAAAGTCTATCAAGCAATTATCAAAAAATACTTACATACGTTCCGTGAAAATTTTAAAGGATTTGCTTCAGGGAGGTTGCAGGTTTGTTACTAGGAAAGCTCCCACTCTGCATCCATTTTTCCCCAACACAGTCACAAATGGGAAAACGGAAGACATGGTTGGAGTGGGGGTTTTTTTTTTTGTTGTGGGGTTTTCCAGAACTCCCTTTGTAAGTAGTAGGGACAGAAAATAAAGAGGGACGAGGGCCCTTTTTGATGACACTACCCTTGTTGTTTAAGGCTTTCCCAAACTGCGAATCCATAATGTGTTTACGTAAAGAAAAGTACACATGCAAATTTGAATACATTGGGTCACTGCAAAAACGTTTTTAAAAATGAGTACGGAACATATCACGGGGGGCCCAGTAGATACCCGCAGTGTCTCCCAATGTTTCAAAAAATTTTCATTATGTACATCAGGAAATGAGGGGGGGACAACAGGAGATCCTATTGAAAAAAAGGGTTTTATTGATACTAATTTTTAAACACCCCCCCACCCTTTTTGGATTGAATTTAAAAACAGACTTAATTTTAAATTATTAATGTTTGTATGTAGTGAAATTGTTTTACTCCCCCCGGGAATCTGGGGTTTTTCCTTTTAAAAAGGAAAGCAAAGTTAGTACTCCCTGTTATGATTAAATCTTTTGATTTTGAAACGCGTCAACTTGGCTTTTACTTTTTGCACGAATCCCTTCTTTGGGGCTTTTTTTTTGCTTTTATACCTATTCTCTTAAAATGTTTATTTTTGTGCCTTCCAACCGACACCTGGGCGGGTCATTATTTTTGCTTTCTGAAAAATTTTTTTGGGCAGTGGGGAGGACTTGCAGGTCCCCGCGCCCTTCATACAGGTGAGCGAATCACTACAATTTTTCTTACGGGTTTTGATAAACCCATAGCACCCTTTCCCCGGGATATTTAGAATCCATGTCAAAATCAAAAACATTACTTGGGGGAGCTCCTATGAAAAATCCTACACCACGGGATTTTCTCATTGCGCCTCCCAAAGGAGGATCCCCCTTTCTGAACCACTCATGGCCCCCACCCAGCCGCCACATCGCTCTCTCTGCCACTGACAAGGGCAAACCACCCCAAACGGCTGCACAATAGGGGGAAAGCTGATTGGGCAATTATCCCTTTTGTTTCCAAAGACCCAGGGGGTCAAATGCAAATTGATATTTGTTACATCCAAAAGGGTGCTTAAAGGGGTTTTGCCAATGTAATGTACAGGGGGGATCCTCCAAAAAGGGGTATTTTAATCACTTTTTTAAATATGGTTCAAAAATTGGGAAACCTTTAGAGCTACAGCATTGCTCGTCCCCTTTTTTCCTAAAGTTTCATTAACCGACCAGACACTGACAGGGCTGCGGCCCCCCGTTTGCACTTCTTACTGATGGACAGGAACATAAGAGCTTTTCAAGGGGGTGGGAAAAAGTGCATTATGAGTCTGTCTGCGAAAAAAAATCCCTATTTTTTAAGTTATTAAATTTGAGTAAACTTTTGAGACCTCCCTCTACCCCCACTCTCTGCTCAAACCCCCCTCCCTCTCACCCCCGCAGCCCGGGGGGAAAACCCCTTTTTGGGTTCTCGCTCTTTTCCCCCTAATGCCCTTTTGGGTTTGCGCAAATTTTTAGAATTTTGGGAACTAACTCTGCCTTGATTAACTAATAAAGTAGATATCGGTTCACTTTTATTTTGTTGTACCCATTACTCTCCTTCCCTTAGTTCATGATGTTGACCCCAGGGCATATGTCGCCTTCACAATGGTAGGACCCTTTTCATAATACAGCCCTAGTCCTTGATTTTCATAATGTGCATGAGAACATCTCCAGGCAAGTTGTAACTTCTTGAGAACTGTCTGATCTTCATAGACAGGCCTTGTTTTCTACATGTCCTCTTTCTGAACAGTCCTCCTGCTTGTACGGATATGAAAGCCCCCTTTATTTTGAATGAGTTGTCTTTTTTTTCCTATCTTTTTTTTTTTTTCCATTATGTTTTTATTAGAGAATTTTATATATAAAACATAAATTACAAACCAAAGCAGGTTAGATAAAATAGAACAAGCGATCCCTTCCCCTACATGTATGATGGTCATTATAATCCCAGTGAGTTAGGCATACAGGAACAAAGATCATACTTAAACAGAGGTAATGTCAACCCGTCATAGATTTTTAAATGAAGATTGTCCAACGTGTCCATTAAAGGGGTTTTGCCACGATCTAATGTTGACGTGGGATCCTCCAAAATGGGTATTTAATCACTTTTCTAAATATATGTCATTAAAAAAGTGAAGCCTGTGAGAGCTACAAACCTGACTAAGAAGCCCTATATTTTTTTTGACAGTTTACATTAGACATGACCAGGAGCTGAATCTGCCCTGCTTGCTTTTTTGCACTTCTTATCTGATGGCAGGGAACATGAACAAGCTTTGGAGGGACTGGGGAGAAAGATCCTGTTACTTTTGTATAGAGAATCCACTGGTTGTAATGTAATTATCTCAGTAAACATGCAGATGCTCTCTGCTCAGCCCTCCTCCCTCTCTCCTTGCAGCCGTTCGTTTGTGAAGGAATGAAAGAAGGCTGCCTGCTGAGCCTATCTTCTCTCCTGAGCAAATAAGAGGGAGAAATAAAATGTGCACAATACAGTTCTCCTCTCTGGATTAGCAAAACAATGTTTACTCAACTACAGAGACTGAGTATCAGGAACGTGCATGGGAGGTGCAGCGATGACATCACAGAGGAGGTACTTGTTTTTTAAACACAGAAACACAACGCCCCTTTTTTCAAGGCTCAAGAGGGGAGTATCAGCCTGTTAGGTGAGGAACTCACTTGTTGGCAAAACCCCTTTAACATGATCATAACGTCCACAGTAAATTAGTTGTAACATTATGTGTCTTTTGCCTTTTTCATATCTTTATATGTAACTCTTTTTCTTTCCTTGTAGACCTCTGGATTACTGTTCATGGAGCAGAGTCCTGGATGCCATGATCAGGTCTATAATGCAGTTTTTGTCCATGTCCATACTGGGGCTTTCTGTGCACTTGTTTTGCCAGAGATGAGCTGGGCAAACAATGTACGTCTGCAGCTGTACATGTGCTTTTGCTTCTGGATCATTATGTTCGATGGGCAGTCATTGGAAATGTGCTATGTAATTCCCTTCTTAATGGAAATGATGTGCAGCACACTGTGCACACAAATTGCTCTGTGCCCTGTGGCTTTCTGTCCTGCTGTACAGGCTGGCATCCTTTTTTTTTTTTTTTTAAGTCCATTAGCCCCTGTCTGATCATATCCCTCTTCAAACAGGAGAGGCAGGTAATCCTCAAATCCGTTATCACCAGTATATAGTCTGTGGTCACTAGTAAAATTCTTGCGTAAATAATGAAAGGGTGTATACTGCTTTAGGATTGCACATGCTCATTCTGTCTGCGAGTTACATAATGGTATTGTAGTATACTTGTCAAAGCAGATCTCCAGGTAAGACTCGAATGTGAGACATCCCCAGTATTCTGGGTCTCTTGTTAAAAAGATTAAAATGACTCTCATGATTTTCTTAACTGCCTTAGGTTACAGACTACATTGACTTCACTGTGAAATAAGAGTCCACTAAAAAGTCAGAGGAAAGAAAAAGAAGATCATTAGCTTCGCATTTCTGTGACCTGATGACAGAATAACGACTCCATAGCTGCTAAAATGGCTGGTAGAACTTAAAGGGGTTGTCTCGTTACACCGATTCATCTTCCCTCGGTCTTGTTTTCTCAGTTTCAGTTTTGACTTCTGGGGCGGGTTTACTGGCCTGCAGTGACGAGCTGCTGAGGACACCAGGTCTGTAGCTATAGTGACTAGCACCAGCAGCCTTGCTAATGAGGCCTTAGACACCAGTCCGTACAAATAGCAATCTGAGGAGCTGATGCAGCCCATACAATTTTTGCAATATATGTAACATTAAAAGCAATCCTTGTAGTGAGACAACCCCATTAAAAGTGTTGTCTCGCAAGGATTGCTTTCTATGTTAAAGATCTTGCAAAAACAAGTCACTTTGCAATAAATTTCCATTAACCGTGTCCTACCTATTCCTAGATACCCCTTTTGTATGGGCTGCATCAGCTCCTTGGGTCACTATAGCTACAGACCCGTTCAATCTCTCATGATAGACTGTCAGCCCTGGTTGCTATAGCTACAGACCTGGCTTTTACTGCAGCCTAGTGGAAGCCAGTAAACATGCCCCTGAATTCAAAGTGAAACCAAGAAACGACGATAAAAAATGAATGTAGCGAGACAACCCCTTTAAGTAGCTTTTCCCGTTCATGGCGTATCAATAAAATATTCTGTGATGATCTCAGGAGCGCGTCTTAAAAGTAGGACCCGCAACAAGAAATGAGAATGGTCCTCTGAACTTTTAAGTGCAGATTGCAGAAGTGGCCGCGCATGCGCGACATACTCCATTTTGTTGTACGGGAGTTCTGAAAATAGAAAAGCCCCTGCTCACGTATTCCAAACCCCAAAAGAAAAAGGGAGACACAGCAGGCAACCCAATCGATTTCTTTGGGGTTGACTCGTTCCTACCTCCTAACCCCGAAGTTAGGAAATGGAAAAAACCCTTTCGAATTTCCTGGACCTAACCATGAGAGAGGAAGAGGTTGAGAGTGTAAATGATTGACATTGGGGGAAAAATGAGCCAAGTTTAATTTTTTTTAAAATGTGGCAGTAACTGTATTGATGGTGCAGTTTGCTTTGGCTGTAGTAATGTTGGGCTTCTGTTATTGTGCTCAGTGTGCCTGGAGTATTGAAAGGCTCAAGGGAAATGAGGTGGGATTCTTGCAGCGCCACCTGTTGGTTGTAGTGTTAAACATCCCCCATTCAATCCCCTCAGGGCCTTGCAATTACATGGGACTAAGCCAACCAAAAATATTCTCCCCGGGACATGTTTCAGTTTGTTTGCTCTTCATCAGGCAAAAAAAATAGTGGTACTTCGGAAAGGGTACAAATGCTTCTATAATTTATGCGGGATCAAAATTTTTTTGGCCCTTTTTGTTTTAAAATTCCATAAGTCAAACCCCAAAAATTTAAAATATACCCAGCTACTGTATTTTAGTCTTTAAACAATCCCTGTTTTACCCTCCCAGGGTTTGGTTCAGGCACTTTTGGGCAGTGCTGAGGACTTAAATCGTGGGGAAACCCTACTTTAATATATTGTACCGTACTTTCCTCTGGAATCTGCACCACAACAAATGGCCACGATGCACATGGTCTGAAAGCTACAGATCTGAACAGAAGTTTTAGGGTGAATTCACACGTGCGCGCCGCTATACGCCTGCTGTGGGAAGGTATGTGTGGCTGGGTGTAATTTCCCACATGCTTCACCCAGCACTTTATTTTTCCCCCTATATGCCCCTCTTTTCCCGGCTGCACGTCCCCCTCCGGGAAATTTTGCTTTAAAAGTCATAGCACTCAATCAAGACTTTATTGTAATTGTGGGATGTATTTATTGCATATTGCAACACAACTATACCCCGAAATATGGCCCGAAATCATGCCATATGAACATGCCCTTGGGCAGGTGTGAAAAAACGCTGCAAAATAAGAATACGATCAATCATAAACGGGATTTGTTTTTTGGTTTTTTTAATCCATTAATAAAATGCGATAAAAAGCAATGTGAATCATATCCGCATTTGGTGTGACCACCCTTTGCCTTTGGAGTCCAGGAAGTGATGATATGTCCCCCACTGAGCTCTGATTTAAACATCAACAAGTCTGTCCGGGATTACATGAGGAGACAGAAGAATTTGAGAAGCCTCTCTTTTAATCTTGGTTATTCTCCAGATTTTGGAACAACCTCCCTGCTGACTTTCCTGAGTAAGTGAAACCTAAAATAATTGGTGCTTTTAAAGGGAAAAAACAAAGGGGGGGTCACCCCCAAATTTGTTTTAGATTGACCTTTTTTTCTTTCATTTCTTTTTTTTTAAAATTTTGATAACAAAACTAACATTGGTATTTTTAAAAGGCATTCTTACCTTGCAGCATTTATTACCCTGCATAAAACTTTTGCAAAAACTTGAGATGCAGGAAGATAAAGTCTGGAGTAAACCCAAGATTACAAATCGCAAAAGGAAAAAAAACCTCGCTGTCCAATCCAGAAAACGGAAAAAAATACAACTGGGCTTTAAAGGGGTTTTGCCACTCAAATGTTGAGTGGCACCCTAAAAAATGGGATTTAATCCTTTTCAAAATATGCATTAAAAAAGTGAATCGGGAGAGCTACAGCCTTCCTTTAAATGCCCTGGGTTTCCTGACTTTTTACATCGATACGCCCGGGGTGACCGGCGCATTTGCGTCTTTGCACTTCTTATCTGACGGCAGGGAACAGAACGAGCTTTAAAGGGGGCGGGGGAGAAAGATTCTTTCTTTTGTATAGAGATTACTGGTTGTAATTAATTATTTTTAGTAAACATGCAGATCCCTTTCTGTCGTTCTCACCCCCCTTGCAGTCGGAATGAAAGAACACTACCTGTGGAGCTTATCTTCTCTCCTGAGCACAGAACAGGGAGAAATAAAACACATTACGTGTAAATACATTTTAAAAAAATTTTTGCTCAGCTACAGAGATTAAATATCAGGAATGTGCAGGAGGTGGAGTGATGACATCAAACCCGGGGGGTACTTGTTTTTTTAAACACAGAAACACAACACCCCCTTTTTTTTTAAGCATCAAGAAAGGGCATTCACCCTTTTTGGGAAGGAACTCCTTCTTTGGGAAAACCCCTTTAACGGGACACATGCTAAAACATTACGGGAATGTTTGTAGCTGTAAAGCCTCCAGCAGACCTTCTATCAGAGGCCACTGTCGCTGGGGTGGAAGATTTTAAATAGTGATGTTTTAGTCGATACAAATGAAACAAAACTGTATTACTGTATTCTGCAGCATTTACACATTGTGCATGTTCACCATCCAGCAGACCGTAAAGTCGAGGCTGTCTTGTATGTTATGGTAGGAATTGAGGTCAAATGACTGCATTGTCCTGTGCTCAGAGTATGGAATTGGGGGGATTTGCTCTTGTGATTATGGAGATTATTGTGGTCATGGCTACAGCTCCTATTATACCAAAAAACCCTCACATTTACCATCTGATTGGCTGTTCATGTGTCGCTCTACTGTTAGAGGTTAAACAAGCACAGCAGAATTTCAAGGGTGTCGTCTGGAAGATTTTCTTTCATGATCTACACTATTTTACATTATTGCTGTAAAACTCTTATATCGAAATTTTAGGATCAATTTCTTAGTAGGAGGAATTTAAAGGGGTTTTGACACAAAGTAAAATAGACGTGGGAGCTTGCAAATTAAAGAATAAACATTATCATCATTATTAAAAATTCTGTAGCATTTTTGTTTTAGCTGCTACCTTAGTGACCCATAGTGTACAGCTAGTCTCCAGGGAAGTGATAGAGCTCCTCATCCCCGTCACATGCCGGAAATGCCTCTCAGGCAGCTACTGTCAGTTTATTCCCTGTCAAGTAATCACACACACTCACTGCTGAGCAAGTGTTCAACCCCAGGTGCTGTCATTCTACTCCTTTCCCCTTTAACCATTATAATTTGTCAAACGTGACAAAAAAAAAAAACAGGTATGAGCATTTTTAAAAAGAAAAAAAATCCCCAGGTTTTTTTCCTGCAGGGTTTTTAACCCAGAAAATGGTGCTTGGGCACAAATTCTAACCACTGAGCCACATTGTTCCTACTCCCAGATCTTTACATAAACAGACCTTTATTTGACTAGAGTGAGCACACTGGGAGCATGGTGATGTCAGCTTGCTGGGGCACGGAAAATCACACGAAATAGAGGGGAAAGGCTAGTTTAAAGCTTTAAAATGGTTTTGTATCTCGCCCCGTATTTGCGTCGTTTTGCGCTAAAAAACGGCTGAATCCGCCCAGTCATTACGGGAATCCACAGTTGTCATAGGAATATGGTTTACGCCTCCTCTCCCTGCTCGCCCCCAATACGGCGAGCGGGGGGGAGAAGGACGTCAATTTTTCACGGGGTATACGTGCCCCGGGAATAATGTCTATGGGGCCGGTCCCCCGCTCCCGAGCAAAAGGCGAAATTTGGGGGGCGAAATACGTCCCACATTTACACTGTTGAAATAGCCATAGAGAACGGATTCCCCTTCGTTATACACTGAGGTCTTCACGTTTGACACTTTTAAACCCACATAGGTTGACACAAGTTGGGGGTCCAAGGTTCCTTTTTTTTCACTTGTACGGGGAAGTAAAGAGAACGGGGGGGGGGGGGCTAGGACAGGCATCCTCAAACTGGGGGCCCTTCACTGTTGGGAAACTACAACTCCCACCTTTCCCCCTTTTATAGATTTAAAAGCATATGGGAGTTGTATTTCCCCCAACACTGGGGGGGCCACATTTTGAAGATGCCTGTCTGGGAGTTCCCTCTGCCTGTTTATTTATGAACTGATAAAAACCGCAGAGGACTGCACTCCCACATCTCGGATGTTGAATGGGGGGAGCAGTGTGCTTGCTCAACTGCTAGTCCGCCCAGTGATGCGCTAATGACCCTTGTTTCTAGTTTCAGTGGGCCCACACTAAATTTATCACCTATACTGCCCATAGGTGATATACGTCTATCGTGGAAATGCCCCTTAGATTCTTTTGCTCAGGTCCTGAAATGCAGGCTTCCGGGTGCCGTACGCCATCTTTTTAAAAGGGGCCTTTTCCTAACCCCGGATTTCTTTTTTTCCCCTGCATTGGCTATCTTTTTTTCCACCTTCCCCCTCCTGTGCCCTATGGACAGTACAGGCTCAGCTGATTCACTGACAATTGGGCCCAGCACTACTGATACAAACCTACGGCCTAAAACGTACACGCTCCAAATTGCAGGGAAATTTTTC